>VZDJ01000052.1:6475944-6519258 GCA_008694505.1 Cyanoderma ruficeps
TTTTTTTTTTGCTAGAGAAAATACTTTCATGGAAAAAAAATTATATATTTCTACAGAAAAATAAACGGCCTAGTATTGCCACCTGACATTTATAGTTTGGAGAACATAAAACTTTTCAGAGGTCTTTTTATTTCTTGCTCTCAACTGTTTATAGTTCTTCAGGGGTACCCTGATCTGTAAGTAAATACAGAAAAAGAAAGGACTGCATTCACATTTTGGAGGAGATTTCGTTGCATGCTGATTGCTCTGCCCCTTTTTTTGCTGCAAGGACTAGACAAGGCAGAACACTGAGTGGGAAACTGGATAGCACTGGGGCATTTTAAACTTGTCTTCTTCACTCCTCGTGGTGCTGAGGAAGATCAAATAAGTCACCCAGAAATTTGAAGTGGATTCTCATGTTTCGTACTGTCTGGTTAGAAAATGCTGCGTTACGGGAATGAAATTGATTTCTGAAACCTACAGAGTTCTGTGAACGTGGTTTATTTAGAGTTGTTGTTAGAGATCTTGCTGGCATGGGGGTGTTTTAAATCAGGTGTTTAATTGTTTGCCCAAGAGCTGTGCCAGCGTGCTCGTTGTCAGATGCAAAGGTGATGCCAGATGCCAGTTTTTAGCAGCATTACTTATTTTACTTCACCTGGCTGAGACAAGCTGTCCTGCCTTAAGCATTTCGTGTCAATGGAAGTGGATGAGTGTATCTATACTGAGTGATTTCCTGCCTATCGTGGATCTGAAATTTTAGGTATAGATTCCATTTGCTCGATGTTCTCCTTCTTTTGTCCATGTAGGCACCTTGTGAAGTTCCACATTGCTTCACATTTCAGGCATAGATAGATGTTGCTTCAGGACTAGTTTTGGGTTCAGCTGATTCAGCTTAGTTTCTAACAAGCTTCTTAATTTTTTAAATTTTCTTTTTTGTTCCAAACCACCTCAAAATTTGAGAGATCCGCAAAAACATTGCCTTCAGATATTAAATAAGAATACCAAAACCTGAGTAATGTTTTAATTAAGTCTCTTTAGAACTTGGAGGACCAGACCAGCTGAGTTATCCAGGGTAGCTTAATTAATCCCGCATAAATTGCCATTTTATTTTAAAATAAAGAAAAAAAATAAGAAGACACTAACTTAAAACCAGCTGACTTAAAGTCAAAAATAAAACAAAAAATCTCCCAAGTCTCAGCTCAAGTGCTTCTCTGTAGGATATATTTGTGGCTGTAAGGTAATTTCCTGTGTTCAGGATGACTCAGCAGGCATTATCACCCAAGATCAACCATCTACTTTGGGGGCCTCCATGCAAGCAGAAATCACTGGGGTCATGCTGCTGCACTGTCCCCTCTGATTTGGGCCCCCTGCTCTGAGCTAAAAGGCAAAAGGTAACTAATCCCTGTTGTGCTCAGCTCCTGTGCTCTTGCAGATGTTGAGGCAATTAATACAATATTATACTGAATATGTCCAATATAATACTGAAGTATGTCCAATGCTCTTGTAGGTGATAAAGCAACAATAACAATATTACTGGGAGTATGTCCAACGACGTGACAATGCAGAAATGCCCAAGCTGGCTGCAAATGAACCATTGTGGATACTGGACATAGTCAAGATGAGACAGCAGAGAACTCCAAGAGGAATAATTTTCCTTGCTTTTTGGCAGTGGTAAGTCCATGTAGGCAAATTTATCCTGCCAGAAAGCTGCCTCGTTTATGGTTAGCTCATTTACAGCCAGTCTGACTACTGGAATTTGCAATGTAGACACTCTGTTAAGGTGAACAGAAATTGTTGTGTTGTGGGTGATTGTTTTAAACAAAAATATGGAGCTTGGGGTTTTGAAGCTAAGGGCTTCTTTTGGAGGTGGTTTAAGGTATTTCTACCTCTAGTGATCCCTTTTGCACCTTCTGCTAAGGGTTCATACCCCATGAACCAGCACACGGGATCATATGGCCAGCTAAGAGCCTCATGTGTTTACAGCACAATATTTTTAGCTTAAATCACTGAAGAGGATGTGCTTGCCTTTAGAGTCTTACTCTAAGTGATGATCTGAATCAGAGCAATTGTACCTCTTGGTGTGGCAGAAGCAGGCAGGCAGCTTGGTGATAATGCTCCAAATCTCTCCTTTAAAGAGCCCAAAGAGACCTTGGTGCCAGGGCCCATGGAAATATCTTTTGTTTTACAGTGTGTTAGTGGTTGGGCCCCTCATTCTCCTCATATCCTGTCAAAAATACTTGTCTTTTTAGGGTTGTGGCACTATCAAGTCTCCTACTGTAAAATTAGATCCTGATAAAGAGGGCAGAACACAAACCCAGATTTCCAGCCTAACACCAGCGAGATATCTCAAAACATATTTCTCAATTAAAATTCACTTACTCAAGTTATATTGCCTTTGCCTTCAGGGAAGTTTATACGTGTGAACACTCCTGGTACAAAGAGATACTGGCATGTAGAGAAGGATTTGGCATTCTGAAAGCAAACCTGTAGCCAATCTTCCTTCTGTTGCTGCACTCATGCATGGTGAGCTCCAGGTTTGTCTCCCTGCTCCTGAGGCTGTCCAGCCATGATCCAGCATGCTGACTTTACCAGCCCAAAATTGGCTTTCATGCCACCAAATCCCATCAGGAACTTGGTGTCTCTCGTGGCAGTCTTCATCCATGGCTAACTCGTGTTATCATTGGCACGCTTAAAAAATCGTGATGTTACGTTTCAGATGTTTTCAAAGCCGAAACACACGAGCTCTTTTATTTCTCTTCTGCCTCGTAGGATTATTTTAGCTCTGCGCATGCAAAGCCTCGTATTAGGCAAGAAATTAATCATATCAGGGTAAAGTAGCTACTGAAAAATTGCCAAGCACCATAAACATTGGTCAAAATGCAGGCCAGCCATTCACACAGCGAGTAATTGAAGCTGGAGGTTCACTGGAGCGGCGCGTAACTTTTCATTTCGAATTAGAAAGCTTTTCAAACATAAAATGATATCTGAGAAGACTGCACTACCTAAAAGGTTTCAGTAATCACTGAGGAAAAAGAAGAAAAAAAAAAAGGGGGAAAAAAAAGTGTTAAAATATGCTGGAGAGATCAATCATGCTTTGTGGTTGCTTGCTCCACGTAGTTTCACACACATTCTCTGATAAACAATGTCCCACACACTCTGCCCAGACCCATTATTTTCTTCAGCACCAAAGCATCAAGGGCCAGATCCTCGTTTGGTTTAAGTCAGCAGAGCTCTGCTGAGGTTGACTGCTTGTCATTGATTTACGCCAGCTGAAGATCTAGCCTGAAGAGTGACAAAAATATAATTTTATGTTTTATTTATGGGTGTAAAACAATAGTCCTAAAGGGAGCAGATGTTCCATGTCAAGGGAGGAGGTTTATTAAATGCAATTCCAGACACAAAAGCTAATCTCTGTGGTCAGGGAAGGCATGAGGCCTGTTTTACATGATGAACTTTAATTGAAATCTTGCTCTTTTGTGTTCATTTATTTCTTCTATTTGGGAGCTGACAAGCATCATTTAAATTACTTAACAGCTGCCAGAGACCTTAAAAAACAATAGATAGTTGTCTTAGACACCTGGAGAAGGTTAGACAGTCTTCATTTGTCTTCCCAGTACCTGCTGAAATGGTATTAATTTGGTATCACATATTTTTAATTAAGTGGTCACTTCACTGAAGAAATTTCCATCTGTTTCAGATGGAGCTGTGGGGAGAAAGATCTCTCAGTTTTATGGAGGGTTTTGCAATTGTAAAATGTCTTTTTTTTTTTTTTTCAATTTGGATTTAAACCCAAAGGATTTTGAAATCCTCTCAAAAACAGAAGGGAGTGTCTGCCTCTAAGTCTCAGGCCTCAAACCTCTTATTGTCCCCAGCACCAAAACTATTCCATTTGTGGACCACCTTCCCTGTGTAGGTCCTAGAGCAGGAGTTCCTTGGCTGCCAAAAACTGAAGTTAAGGACCTGAAAGAAAATCATTGGCAAAAGCCTGCTTGCAGGAATGTCAGAGTTTTTGAAGCTCTCCTCGTTCACGTTTTCTTCCAGCGAGCCAAAATTTTTGACTCCCATTGTACCACCCTGAAAAGGAGAGAACATTCAGTGACGTGCCTTTTCCTTGGGTTTAAATGCTGCAGAAATGTATCACAGGTGAGATCTGAGCTCTTTAGAGGCACACAGCACTAGTCAGCCAAGCAGTGCTGATTCACAGCAGGTAAATTTTTGGACTAAAATGTATAAGGATAAGGATGAGATGTTCTTCCTTACTTTCTGTGTTCCTCCCCACACCCTCGCAGTCAAGTACAGCGCATGGATTGCTAGAAAACAAACTGCACTTATCAGAGGCCAGCAGTGATATGTAAACTGGAGCTACAGAAAAGACAACAAGTAGAGGAAAACTGGAGTGAATATTCCTGTATTCTATTAAAAGAGAGGAACAAAAGTAAAGATTGAAGAAGACTGTGTATGGAAAACAAAATGGAGAGGGAGCAGACTCCAGTGTGTCAGCTTGGGTGGAAATCCCACATTTAATGTGTGATTTTGTTCTGAACTGAATCAGGCTGAGCATAACAAGCTTGAATTTGTCTACGAACCAAAATTAGGAAAAAAAAAAGAAACCTGAGGCTAAGCTGACAATGGGATGCAGGGAACGCTGAAACATGAATGAAATGTTTCAGCATAATTTTTTGTTAATTCATGTTAGAAATCTGGTGCATCTTCATTGTAACACTTTTCAACACAAACAGCAGCAGCAACCACAGCCTTCCATTCCATAAACATCAAAGGAGGAGCTTCCAAGGTTATAAAAAAGCCTTTTTGGCCTCCCTGGGTAAGAAGTTAACGGAATAAGCTTTTCACAACAGATCTGTTTTGTTTGACATAACATTTGCTTCCTTTCAAAGGCACAACATTTCCAGCTGCACATTTCCAAAGGCATGACTCACTCCACGGGATGGAATATGTCTGTGGTGATAGTCTACAGCCACATTGGGCCTTCTGGACTCCTTTGTCAGCCTCCCAGTAGAAAAAGAGACCCTTTAGAGCACAATCTCACCTGTTTAAAACCTCTCCTTTAGGATGATGTAGATTTGAGTCTGGAACTGTCTTTTTTCCCCTTATCACCATAAAGTAGTGTAGGGTGACTAAGGATCAACCTAATTTCACCCAAATATTCTTGTCCGTGGGGATAAGTTGCTGTAGGATATTGTGGTAAGGAGTTCACATCTCCAGATACCACATGCCAGCGAGAGAAAGGTTTATGCATTGAAAGGAAGTCGCAGAGGAATAATAAAATGCTCCAAAAATACAAAGGGCTTGCTTAGAAAGAAGTATGAAGATACCTCAATGTACACAAAATGCGAAGTGCAGGATGAATATTTTATATGCTTAATTATCACCTCAGATGTGAAAACAAGCTGAGGGACAGTAAAAATGAAGACTTTCCAGGGAAAGAAAATAGAGGATGGGTTGTGATAAGAGGGGAAACAATCTTCTTATCAGATGATCTGTTTAGTCTGGGGAGCAGTTTCCAGGAGGAGCAGTAGCCTCAGAATTTGAGTCATTTCATACCAGAGCTTGGAAATGCACAATGGAGATTTACTCCTGTCTGGGAAGGGAATGAAAAGAGGATCTACTGATCTCATCCAGCCCTCACTTCATTCAGCAGGAATCTTTTCCACTGACTGGAGCAGGCTTTGGATCAGACCCTTTTTTACCTACCATGTTGATGTCTGTCTGAAAAGGCTTCGGAAACGACGTGAACTAGAGCCCAAGTATGACACTAATAATGGCTTTTTTGGGCTGCTGCAAGGAAAAAAAGAAAAAGGCAAGTGGCAGAAAATCATGAAGCAGGCAGCTGGCAAATCAGGGGGACTGTTTTACAGCTGCGAGCTGAGTCAATCTCTAAAATGTCTTTACAAAATTAAATGACATTAAGCTCGGTGTCGGTAATTCCCTTAAAACTGTGAGCAAACACTTGTGCAAGAGCAGATCCAAGGGCAGCGTCATGGCTTGGCAACTTTTGCTTCTGCCACAGCAGGGCTTTGCTTTCCAGCTCACTTTATTTTCACGCACAGTATTCGAAAGGGGGTTTTGCTGTGGTTAACAAAACGTGGCTACATCTTATATCTGATTCAAAAGGAAACAGTGATAATAGAAGTGGGGTAACATTTTTGTGCATGCCTGACTGACTCCCTTTGCCTGTTTTGAACCTACCTAACGGCAAACCTCACTTCATTCCGCACTGCTCTAATTAATTTGACAGGGCTGGAAACTTGCTCTTCCTGTTCACACTTATTATTCATCTCTTCAGAATGCCCTGTAGGGAGTATGAAGCACAATAAAGCAGTATTTACCAAATCCCTCAATGCTAAATACACCTTTTAAGCTGACTCTGCACAATGCCAGCAGTGAGAAGATCTGACTAAAGGGCAGCCAAAGAAAAACAACATTTTCCAGAGCATCGTCTCTTTACACATGGCTTGCAGGTCTCGGGCAAGGAAACTATGTCTTTTTACCCCACTTCAAATCCTGTAGTAGGCTCTGGGGATCCCAGCTTAGTTCTACTGTATCTGAAAGCTTTGCTGTAGCCAAAGCAAATGACAGAGTGATCATACTCAATAAGCTCTGATGTTAGTTCACAAGAGCCACTGAGTAATTTCATGCAGGCGTATCTTTTAACCTTTCATCACCCAAATTAGAAACATCATAACACAACATAAAGCACATCTGAAAAATCCATTGGAGGCAGGGACTCACAAAAAAAAAATGCAAGCAGAAATAAGCGGTTTTGAGATTTAGGTGTTTTGAGAAAACACTGAAATTGAATGTTGGATTTCCTTTTTTAAGATTCTCGGTGCAGAAAGGGACCCTTTACAAACACACAGGGTGATTAAGGAATTTAAAAAGTGAAACATGCTTATTTGCACACACTGGGGGAAGTAACTCAGACATTTCATGTTTTAAAAGTGAAAGATCAGTGAAAGAGATTTTCAGCAGCAAGTTACCAGTTGGGTCCTCGAATCTAATCATGAGCCCCCTTTGCACTTTTATGCCTCTGTAAACCTCACTTTACATGAAGCTAAAGGTTAAGTTTTCAGAGTACCTGAGAAAATTTCTGTGTGGCATAGGGCAGCACTGTGCACAAATACCCACATCAGCCCTAAATGAACTAACTCAAGAACCAAATGGGACAGAATCACTGTAGCAGAGCAGTTTTTTCCAGCTTTCTGCTCTTAAACTTCAAATATTTCTTTGTGTGGCATCCACCAGAGTCAGATGCCACAGTATGCCAGTCACTGTTTTTAACGGGGACTTACTTTCAAAGACAGGTATTCAATAGGATTTTTCAAGGCACATGTTAAAATGGGAACTAAAGTAACTGCTCTTGGATGCTTCTGAAAATGAAACACTTTAAACTCCTGAAAAAAATCAGAGAACTAAATTCCTGACCTGCTTCTGAAAATTTTGAGTAATTTCTCCTAGTTCCTGATTCATATTTCATGGAAAAGCATGGACACGATCACACACAGGCTTCCTTATTCTCTTTAGTCTTCGCTTTTCTTCATTTATCCACCTGTTCACCTAGAGAAGAAAATTTAAACACTATTCCTTTCACAGTCGTGGAGCTCTTACACTGATGTCACACCGTCCATCTTTAGGCAAAGCTTAATGAAGACAAACAGAAGACTCCCTGTCAGTACAGCTTGGTTTTGGATCGGGTCCTAATAGAGAGGAGTCGGGCTCTTTGAATTGTAGATAGCACAACAGCTCAACTCCTTCAGGCGTAACTCCTCTCTGAATTGTTGCAGAGGAAAATCCACTCTAAACAGATTGAATCTGGAAAAAAACCCCCTCGGATAATTGGGAGTAGAATGGGTCCATTGACTTCAAGAGGAGCAACCGCATGAATAAAAGGTGGGCTGGCATTGGCTTTTGCTGCGTTACATATGAAAGATGGTTCTTGAAACTAATTAATCCTTGAAAAGATCAGCTGACCCATCTCATTGTTAGCAATACATTTTTAATTATTCATTTTAGTCAAGCATCATTTGAACACAAGTCAATTTGCAATTTCATTAGAGTACAGAAAAGGCCTGGGGTCTATTCCCAGTAAAAAGGAAAAAAAAATCTCTGGCAAAATTTCATAAAAGATGTTAATCCTCTAATTAATTTTATGTATCAAGCAAGAATTAATGTGTCCTGCTATTTAGGCAGAAGTCATCTTGCCAAGAAATGCATTTTGTCATACCTTCCCCTCCAGGAAAACCTCTTTACAAGCTTTGTGGCAAAACACCCTGGCAACTAATGACTAGCTTTGAAGCAACATTCACAGACCATTTGCTTTGATGACATTTGGAGCTTTTTTCTATCCCCCCCCACTACTCATTCCAAAGTCTATTGTAAGTGTAGCGTTCTCACTGCACTGCTTTTGAAAACTAATCAATAAAGTAAGATTTGTCAGGTCGCATCTGAAGAGTATCACATCTTTTAACTCCCTTCTTGGTTGAGCTGCTGTACACATTTTTAAACTAAACCTTATGAACAGATTTGAGTATGTTATACATACTGTATTCACAGGCACACAAGTGTGACGCCTTTTTTTCTCTCTCTTATATTAACTTCAAAAGCTTAAAACTTCTGCCAGTTAACCTCCCGTAAAACTGACATTATATGGTCATCATACATAATCAAGTGATGGATTGCATGCCAAGAAGTCACAAAGAGCAAATGTTTACACTCGTTATAACTATGACAATTACAGCATTGCAAAAATGGGGAAGAAAAAATTACTTCACTCCACGCTAAAGAACTCCAAAGAAAACATATCCATGTTAGTAAATACTGAAATGAATTCTGCATACCTCACTGGCATCAGCATAAATCCCAGAGTGAGGCAATCTGTGTTCGCAGAAATGAATCGAGATCAAAACACGGGCCACAGAGTTCCATCTTTATTCTAACTTTTGACTTTCCTTAATCAATGCTAAAATCTTTAGGTCTGATTTCTCATTTCAATGGCTTTGCCTTATGTGTCTCAGCCATACCTCACCTAATTTAATAAGATGCAAGCTAAGGAAGTACTTAAGTTACTTATCAAGGGTTTCAGATGACACATTATTATTGTACTCAAAAGTCAATATTTGCTAATCATGTTAGTAGAGGAACTGATCCAGGGTTACAATTCTTGAATTGCTAAGGCATTTAAGATTAATTAAACCTGTCTTCTCCTCACTCGACACAACACCCTCCCCTCCCACCTCTCTTCTGAAATGGACGAGTCAGTGTCTCTGTAAGGAAAACCTGTCTAGTCCACAGCTATAGGATGAAAAACTCTTTATTTTCTCAGCTTTCTACCTCCACTGTTGGGATGGTCATTAGCAGCCCGACTTCAGGTACCGGGGTAGGTCGTGTTCAGCACGTTGGGGTTGTGCCCTTTCTCTTTGACACTGGCGTGACATCAAACCAGGCTGTTGTATTTTACCTGTTTGTGGGGTTTTATTTTAGTTCTCATTCTTCTTTTAGTGCGTATTAATAAATTTATCTTTATACCCTTAAAACAAACAAACAAACAAAAAAACCTCCCCAAAACACTCAAACTACTACACCTGTGATCTTTGCACAAGGCTGTGGTCGAAATCAGGGGAGAGCTGCATGCTGAGCAAAAGCAGAGCCAATCTGGCATTATGACACAGGTTGGAAAAGCCTGATTGCTCATCTTGTTTCAACTGGGATTGTTCATCCCACAGTCCCACACGTTAAAGGTACTGAAGTGCTGAGCAAATCTTATTCCACATAGTGGCAGGAGAGCAGTGAGTTCAGGCCATACAATTTATCCTGATTTTCATTTTATCAAACAAATTGGGAACAGTTAAAAAACTGATCTATGTCTTTCTTTCTCTCTTCCAAAGCTGTTGTTGAGTTTGGTGTGTGTCACGGGGTGAAGCTGGGCGTGTCCCAATTTAGGAACACTGGAATGAAGCTCAGGACATGGCTGTGGTAAAAAACTCTCCTCTTTATTTACAATCTAACTCTTTTTACACCTTTGTACAGTGGTCAAGGGATTGGCTACAGAGGTCGCCACCCCTTCAACCTGGATGGTGGACATCACCATCAATCATTTCTTCTCTCAGAGGAGAAGTATGTAAACATTCTAAGAATAGACATTATTTACATGAACGCTACGTGAGAAAGTTCTACAGAAAGACAAAAGACAAAAAACTCAGAGCAACAGGTGTGTATAACATGAGAAGATTTAGCCCATTTCCTAGGGCTAGGTGCAGTGTAAGCAGGCAATGTGCAAGCTTCCACATGCAGACTTGTCAGTGCATGGATTTGCAGCCCTTCTGCCACAACAGCCTCAGTCTCCGCTGAGTGTACCATCAGCTGCTCAGAGGCCATGTCAGTGTCTGGAAATGTTCATTTGATCATCAGTGTGGTGACCTCCTAATAGGATCATGTATTTATTCAGAACCTGCATTAGAAGGAGGTACAGATCTGCCTGGAATTAGGAATCTCTTAGGGGATGAAATGTGGTTTACCTGCTACCCAGCATGTATTAGTGTAGTTTGTTTATTTTTGTGGTTTCTTCTTGCTTGACTTTGAGCAATTATTATGCTGGTCTAAACAGAGTGGATTAAATGTTTAAACGAGAATAATAGAGCAGAGTGGAGAATTCCAATCAGACACGTTAGGAGAGATTCTCATCTACATAAAACTAGGGCAAACCAGAAGGATGTGTCTATCTATACCAGATTTGCCCAGATTTATACTTAAAAATGGGATAGTAGTGTTGGAAGGTCTGATTCAACAGAGTCACCAGTAAAACTGGTGTTTTGCAAAGACTGTGGGAAGTGTTCACTGTTATCAGGAGATTGAACTGATATTGTATTAAATACAATTATTGTATTAAATAGGACAGTGACTGCATGGGGTTTGATAAAGACATGTAGAATATCAACACACACATTTAAAAAAAGTGACTGCTTTGAGCACTGTGCTACCCAGCCTGCTTACATTTCAGATCAGCACATTATTAAGTATCACGCTCGGACATTTTGCAAAATCAAAACGACTGTTTAATATTCCAACTGGTGTTAAACCATTAATCTAAATGTGCTAATAGTGGCTGTCATGTAAGCTGAGCATCTGAAAGCCTCTCAGCAGCAATGCCCTGTCCCCAGATAATTTCTTTTTCATATTAATTCAGTAAAAAAATATAAGAAAATTTACTCTTTCGAGTGGTTCCCCCTCCCCCCTTTTTAAAATTTAACATTATTATACGCGTGTCTTTTAACTTACTAATTTATTAATTTAGAGCTGCCACGCACAGGCTGAGCTACTAATTTCTTTTATTTATTTATTTGTCTTTAGCTGAATCGTGCTGTGCTTCAGAGGTATTCAAAATCTCAGCTTTTTCTCTGTGTGTGCATCTATTTGCCTCAGTAAATTGTTAGTGCAAACTCAAATTTGCTAACCTTAGCTCATCTTCCAGTGGAGCACATACCCGTGTCACAAATGTCATCTTTGAAACTGGCACTAATTGGCATTCATGTTGGAATTCTCAATGGGATGGCCACGGACACAAGGTGAGAATTTGGCTCTGTTGAAGGCAACAGGAGTTTTGTCATTGACTTTAATAGGGTCAGGACTTCTTCCAGAGACTGAACTGCCTCTCATACAGATGTTCAGGCTGCGCTGGGAGAGTCAAATCTTCTCTTTGCTCATGCCTAATAAAATGTTAAAATTCTGTTAACCTTTGTCCTCCCTCTGCCAGGATCTAGTCCATTTTTTTTTAAAGGAGAGAGTGAATAAGATAAGGCCTCCAGCTTCCTCTTGTATTGTCTTCCTCAAATCCCAGTTCCCTTCCTTCTCTTTATACTTGATATGATATTTCTCCAGGCCCAGTGCAAGTCCTATGTCTTCTGTTATCTCTTGATTCTTCAATTTTTGTGTATTTTTAACTGCTCGGGTTTCTTAGGGACTCTACCTTCAAGGAAGCTCTTGCTCTTGAAAAAATTAAATTCCTTTAATTTAGTTCAGTCTATCTTTTTGATAACCCACTGATTTCCTCGTGTCTGCCTCCACTTTCTCAGAAGCTGTTGTTTCTTGCCATTACTAAGAAGCTTCTCAGTCCCTGGTAAGAGAATCTACATTTCTCCAGGTTCTGCACTTGGCTTCCTCTGAAGGCAACCTTTGTCCCTTTCTTGACTGATCCTTCCCTCCCAACACCTGGCTGCTGCAAGCTGCTCTCATTTCAATTTGCTTTGGATAGGCATCTTCACTGCCAGCTCCTTTATTTTATTATTTTTTTTTGTGTCTCTCTTTTCCACTTGCTCTCCCCCTTGCCTCACAGAGGTGTCCATGTCAGAGTCCTTGATGCACTTGCCTTTCTATGACAATTATTCTCCTCTGTGCATCTGCACTTTCACAGTCCTTTGCTTCTGCACATCCTGCTGTCACTTGCATAATGGCTTGACTTCCTAAAGTTAGTTATTTACCACTTCTTCCTGATTTTGAGATCCTCATCTCCTCTATCAGTTCTTGGTGTTTCCTGAGTTGTCTCCTAGACCATCTTTTATCTTCCTGCCCCTTCTGTCATTGATTGTCTTTTCTTATCGTGGTGGTGATCATTTTTTTTTTCATCAACACAAGCTAAAAATGTTATAATCATCTCTGTTCCTGATGGATGATGGCAGCAAGATCTCCCCACTTCCTCTCCTTCCATCTAAAATACTGCTTGCCAAAACTGCCTTGTCTCCACTGACCAGCACCTTCCTTGATTTTCTATTGATTTTCTATTGCTATAAGAAATGCAAGGTGCTAAAAAAACTGTGAAATCTTCTGCTTGAGATTTTACCACCATTTATCTGCCACTGAATTTATCCAACTGCTTCTCCCATTTTAATCTTTTCCAGACTTCCTCTGTTCCCTTTTTTTCCTTTCTGTGCTTTCTGCTGTGTTGCTCCATGGAGAAGGAAGCTTTTTTTCTTATCGTCATCTCCGAGCAATATCTTCTTTTGCTTCCTGAAATCTTTCATTAAAACTCATCTCTCAGCTTTGAACTGTGCCTTTCAGTCAAGCAGAGGCTTTAAAACACTGGGAGACAAAAGCTGTGATGCTGGCCAGAGGCCTGTTCTCTCCTGCAATCACCTCTCATGCCCAAACACAGCCCCAGTGAAGTCACTGTTCCCTGCATTACCTGGAGATGGTAGAGAAAACAGATTGATACTCATATTTGAAATACATGAACAGCCCTCAGTGTGCTACAATACATTGCTAAGAATGTAGAATAGTCACTATACCGAGAAAAGAAAAAATTGCATTTCTCATGTAGTGAAAAAAGAAAAAAAAGGAAAATGGTGAATACCTTGAAGCTCAGATCAAAGCTGAAAGTTCTACAGCTGCTCTTATCTTGCATTGAAACACTCTGGCTACTCTTTTGGAAGTTTTCCATTAGAAGTTAGGACAGGAGTTCTTGGTACACCCAAGTAGTTGTTGTGACTTGGAAATCATTGCTACACAGAATTTTTAATGGGTGAGTTGTTACGACTAAAGTTATGTAGGAGTTAGAATGAGGTTATCTCAGTTCTACAGGGCAGGGTGGGTTTTTTTTGCACAGTTTTTTATTTTATTCTGCAAACTTTCCCCTGTCAACCTAAAAGGAGTGCTGGAGGAGTGCAACAACTGAACTCCCTATGGCAGCAATAACAAAATACTGCAGTGCGTGGACCATTAAGTGAGATATCAGCAATATTCCCTCTGATACAGGAAGGGAAGGATGCCACATAGTCTGATGTAAAATATCTAATTCTTTAGGGTCATGAGCAAGAGGCTCTGTAGGCCTTGACTCAGGAGTCCAGATGTGCAGCAGACACGTGAGTCATTTTCCAGTTCATACAGGGCCACCCTTGATATTATAAACTTCAGACCAATATACTCCATGTTCTGCAAATGACTCTTTCTTTGTGTCAGGAACATGATACAGTTTGGACAAAGTCTAGAGCTGAAGGTTTTAAGTGGTGAGTACAGAAAAATGAATGGAAGAATCCAGAATTCAGTCTCCAGATCCACATACCACAACCTTTATGATAATTGAAACTCCCCCAGTACAGGAAATTAGATTAAAATAAATGCTTGGAGCCTCTGCATGACCTTTGTTTTCTGCCTTCCTTGTCCTGCAATCCATATATTATGCTGAGCCTTTTTTTTGTGTGTGTGATTGGAATGGTTTTCCTTTGGGAACATTTCAGTTCTGAGGCAGCTTTGGCTTCTGGCTGAGAGCTCAATGCTTCTCTGTAGTCTTGAAAACCTGAAGGTGACCACCACACCTTCCCTGTGGCCCTGTGGCACAAAGTCTTGTCTTCTCTCCCACACCTGTCTGTGTGCTGACAGCAGGACCAGCTGGCTGTCCCTGGGCAGCCAGGCCTAGGCCTGCCCTCTCCATCACAAAATTGATTTGAATACATTTGCATGATTTACGAGGTTCAGTTCATTAGCTCAGTTGGTCAGAGCACGTTGTTAATAATGCCAAGGTTGTGGGCTTGATCCCTGTATGGGCCATTCATTTAAGAGCAGGACTTGATGATCCTTATGGGTCCCTTTAAACTCGGAATGTTCAGTGATTCTGGGAAGGTAATTACTGCAAATTCCTGGCCTCTGAGCCAGTCAGGGCTAATCAAGCCTCATGACTCTTTCAGCACAGCACTGGATGGCCATGCAGTACCTTGTTTGGCTGGGAATACTGAGAATATGTGTTGGTTTTCAGTACTGTGTGGGTTATCCACTGAAAATCTGCGTGGGTCACCAAGTGCTGTGTGACTTATCCAGCTGCAAGTAAATTTTCCCAGAATATTTAGAAATATATACCTTAGAAAAAAGAACTTAAAAAGGCACCTCTGATACCAAGTGGGTCATTGCAAGCTCCTGTTTTGGCCAGCAAAAGCTGGAGCACACCTGTGGGGCTGGAGTGAGAAACCTCGAGTTCACCACTGAGCTCAAAAGCAAGTTCGCAGGCTTCTGTTGTAAAAGGAGACATTTTATGTATCAGAGGTCGACTTTCTGTGCACAAATCTGGTTGTGTAAGACATCCCCAGCTCCGTGACAATTTACACCGGCTGAGGTGCTGCTCAGCATTTTTGGTTATGGACCTCGTTTACTCATGGCTGGTTAGAGCTCCTGTGGAGCTGTTAACAGCACCATGAGGGTGTAAATCTTGCTTTAGATGACTTTGGAGCAGTTAGGAGACAGCCTGCTTGTCTATAAAGTAGAAGCATCCTCCAGCACATGCCTGGCATAACCTTACACTAGAATGGTGCCCCAGCAAGATGAAATACAGCTATTTTTATTTAAGCGAAGACCTACAAAGAATGTCCACTAAAAAGTTGCCGTTAGGTTAATTAGGTGGTAAAAAAATCAGGTAAAAAAATTAGTTAGGTGCCATTAGGATAATTAGGTGATAAAAAAAAATCCCTTTGTGTTTTGGCATAGCCCATTCCATGTGTGTCTGTGTTTTTAAGCACTTACATCCCAGGATACATCCAGCTCCTCATCTACCTCAGGGTGTTGTGTTATCTTACCTACATTTTCTTCTAGAAATTGTTCAGTCAGGGAATGGCGTCAACCATTTTAGTGAATTATGTTTCCATCAGTGGGAATATTTTGATTTAAGCTCCTGTTGAGGAGCAGTCTAAAACATATACTTTAAATTACACTTTAAAATAAGTCCCATGGTACCTCCCTACAACGTATATGGCACGCTGGCTTGGTGTAATTAAATTCTTGTCCAAAGCTGTCATTAATTTGCAGTAAATATTGAAGCTACCTTCATTTTAAAAGAGATTTACTTCTCGATTTTAATCGAGAATAAATATTCTTGTATAGAAATCTAATTAAAATATGTATACATACATAAAACAGGGCGAGACTGGTGCTTTCAGCTGTTACTGCCAAACATCCTGGCTTCTATCAGCAGTCATGGCAGCTGGAGACATGACAACAAGTCACTCTGAGAACTTCTCAGGGTGAGAATGAAAGGAATGAAAGTCCCAGGCACCTTCCCATCTTCTCTCATCCTAGCACCTAATTAATTCTTAATTAATTGAAAGACTTCCTGTGAATAACAAAAATCAGGTCTGAAGGGTAGAAGCAACAATTTCTTCTATGTGGTCAGGCCATCATGGGCACAACACTACCATGAAATGAAAAGGATGGAGAAATTCCACTGGGTAGACTGGGTGAGAAAAAAAACAGCTCTAAATTTAGAGTCTAAAAAATAATAGTATTTTCCAGAAGTTGGATGAAACTGAGTGCGATGATGGAGGGGAAAGTCTCAAAAAGAATCCTCGAATCTGCCAAAGGGCTCATGCAGGCAGTCGTTCTTACTAGAGAATCCATGGTGGATTCTCATGATATGGAACTTAACCAAAAAAAGGTTCAATTTGAACTTACATCTTATAGAAACTCCATTAATTAGTCTGTAGGAAATCAGGCTGGATTGCTTTCAGTGCTCACAAAACTGCTCCTGTTTTTTCTGGAACACAGGCAAATTGCTGAGATGACAAATACCTGTCTTGCAAGAATCTCTCTCTCCCATTCATGAATGTCTGAATATTTTCATTTCCCAAATGTATACTTGTTTGACAGTTTTATACCTGAAAGATGTTTTATGCAGATTTGTTGGTGCCTCAGACTTTCCAAGAAAATGAAAAAAGGGTCTGTCTTTACCTGGACTATGCTGATCAACATTATCTTAAGCCACCATCAAATTTCTTTCCATTCACCTCCATAAGTCTTTCCACAGGCTGTCCTCCAAGTTTTCTTCATATCTCTCTGGTTATCTATTACAGAACTGCCATTTGCCTTTTTCATGTGTTGCATTCTCAAGATTTGACACTCTGGTGGGGGTGTATTCAAAGTTTGTTTCGATTTCTACAAATTTTTCATCCTTTAGGAAATTTCAGGTCTGCAGATTTTTGTATAGCATAAAGGAACTTGTTGTTCTGACTCCACACACACCCTTTAGAAGCAGTCCAACTATTCCTCCCCTCCACATCCAGAGATTACAGGCAGCACAGTTTTAGCACATCAAACTTGGGATCCTGAAATGTCAGCAGTGGGTGACTTATGAAACGGAAAATATCTGAGGTGCAGATCTAGCTAAAAAAGAAATTTAAATTTGAAATAGTAGATTGCTCCAGTCTCCCACAAAGGAGCAGGAGTCTGGTTGTTGTGGAAGCCTTAAAAGGACAAGATTCCTTGTTAGAACTACACATCAGACATTTTGGCATTACAGTTACAAAAGGGAAAGAGAAGAAAAGAGCCCTAAAGAGTTTCAAAGAGGTCCATATGAGATATGGATAGCAGATTTCTGTGAAGAGCCTACAGAGAAAACTGTACAGAAAATCTGTCTGTGAGACTTCATTCCCAGCCCATTAACACACACAGTTTTATTCTCTTTTCTTACTATTGGTTGGCAATCTGGAATTGCAAAGAAGGAGGTAAAAACTCGAAATCTTGTGACATTGTATGTTGGAAATGGAGTTCTTTCTTTGTTTGACTGTCACTTCTGATATGCGGTTGGCATTGAAGTCACAAGTACAAGTCAGCCTGCTGCAATTTCAGAGAGATAGAAAACAGAGTAAAATCCAGGGTCATTTATTCCTCCCTAAGTTCAATAAAGAAATAGCTGTTGCAGTTAATATCTTCTTTCACAGCATTAGAGTTTGCAAAAACACCTGTCCCTATCTAGGTATAAGAAGCAACCAAGAAGTCAGGAATTCAAATTTGTGAATTTCTAAGCATTTTTGAGGATTTTGCTGTAGAACACGAACTTCTTCTAAAAATTATCTTTTGCAAGTCATTATTGGTGAAGGAAGTTGTGCTGGTTTTGGCTGGGGCAGTTAACTTTCTTCACAGTGCCTGGTGTGAAGCTGTGTTTTGGGTTTGTGCTGAACACAGGGCTGGGAACACAGAGATATTTTTGTTTATGCTGAGCACAGACTCAAGGCCTTTTCTGCTTCTTGCACTGCTGGTGAGGAAGTCAGGGGTGCAGGAGGGGTTGTGAGGAGACACAGCCAGGACAGGTGACCCAAAGTGACCAAAGGGACATTCTGGACAACATGACATCATGCTCAGTGTATAAAGTGGGGGGAAGAAGGAGGAAGCAGAGGAGCATTTGGAGTGATGACATTTGTCTTCACAAATAATTGTTAGGAATAAAGGGGGTCAGCTCTCCTGGAGATGGCTGAACACCTACCTGCCCATGGGAAGTAGTGAATGAATTCCTTGTTTTGCTTTGCTTTCCCTGTTAAACTGTCTTCATCTCAACCCATGGGTTTTTCCAGCTTTTACCTTTGTGATTTTCTCCCGAGCCCTGCTGGTGGGGCAGTGAGTGAGTGAGCCTGGGGCCTGGCTGCTGCCTGGGGTGAAACCACAGAAGTGTTTCACCCCAGAAGTGTTAACACTTCATTTACTGTTCCAAAACTCTTACTCAAGCCTTGGAGAACCCATTTTTATATCCCTCCTTACATCCCCCCCTTTTTTTTTTTTCCTTTTTGCTGTCACAGTTCAGCTTTCTGAAGGCCTCTAACACCCAAAGGTGTAGCTAATTATCTTCTGGGATATTCAAACCCAACAGTTCATCAAGCTCTTTATCATTCCACTCTGAACCACCAATGTTCACTCCACTTCCTAAGGTGCTTAAATATCCTTTGACACTTGGCCCCAGAGCCACAATTCTGTAAAACATGCCTGATGTATGCTCAGCTTGAGGCACGTAAGAAAGGAATAATACCCCAAACCCAACTTGCCCTGATCAGTTAGAATATATTTTATTTGGATGTCTTCTGTTCATGGAGTGTGGCAGCGTATGCAAAGCCTCATTCCCATGTCTACACAGATCCTAATTTCCCAGGGTTTAAACTTAAATCAAGTTTTTCCTTTAGTGAGTACGAGCTGTAATGAGCAACCTTCATTTAAACAGAAATCTGTAAATCCTTCAGTGTTCCCCTCTCTTAACCACATGGTTTGAGGTGAAAGCTGAACTGTGGTCTTTAGAAAGCATGTGTAAATGCAACCTTTCCCCCAAAAAAACCTTTGAAAATGCGCATAATCAATATTTTTGATAAATGCCAGTGCCAAAGACAAGAACTACTTGTGATAATGAAATGCACAGGCTGGATTTGATTCTTTATTCACCTGAGTGACCCCTCTTACCTCCACTGCTTTAAGGAATTCACTGCAGGAGCAGGATCAGGCCCTGAATGGTCTGCCAGCTCCATACTGACATTAGACCCACACAACTGTCACTGGAATTTATATTTAACTCTATAAGAGCAGTACATTACATACCTCTAAGTGTTTTATGAGGCAGGACTTTTCTGACTGCTCTGACAAACCCACCAACACATGCAGAAACCAGAGCTGTGAACAAATCCCGCGGTTATGATTTACAGCACAATTGCCAGAGTCTTCCCAGCTCCATCTCTGATGGCTCCTTACTCAGGCTGTCATTTTTTAGCTCCACAGATTATATCTGCCTTGGCCTCTTCCACAAACACTGGATTCACTGGAGTGTGTTGCAGCCAATACAGCTCTCAAACAATGAAGCATTTGTGTTCATTTTCTTCTATTTTATCTTAGGAATTCCACTATTTAGGTCACTATCTGTTGCTCCCAGCTATTCTCTCCTGAAAAATTGTAGCTCTTTTTTAGGCTTAAGAAGATAAAAATCAATGAATTCATCTGTGTTATTCCTCTGGGTATAAAGGTCTAGATGTAATAAGTGGTGCACATAGTATAAGATTACATTGCTATTCCTGAACTGGAGCCCCAAGATTAATTGTGCCTCATAGGCCAAAATTTGAAGAGCTGCTGGGTGCTGCCCTCTCTGAAAATCTGACACAACTCACACAATAAAACCCCAGTATGAGTAAATTTCTCAAATGCTGTAAATGTGATCCCTCCCTGGCACGAGGAGGAAGGGTGTGAATGTATGTCTGTGTAGAATTTTAGATACAGATACGAAGAATAACTGTGAATGGATCCTCTACCTGATTTTATCTGCCTTTCCTAAAAGAAACAACAACAACAAAAAATCCACTACAGGTTTTACTTGAGAAAAATAATACTTAGATTTTAGCAAGCGACATCACTCATTGTGAAATCCGTCAATATCTGTGGAATAAAAATTATACTTAGATGTGAGGATATACAGGAATTCCATTTACATTACATTTAAGCTCACTGATTGCTCTGCTGACATAAAAAATCGGTGTGCTCTGAATGAAGATGAGTGCTTAAGCAAACAGTCATAAATTAATTTATAATGAAACCTGACAGTCATAATTTAATTTAGAATGTATTTAAGATTGTTGCTACTATTTGTATAGGACTTTCTAGCCTGGAGGAAGATGTGGCCTCACAGTGAAATGTCAGCTATTGAAATACTAAACTTCTTAAGAGTACATATGTATTAATTAATTAAAATTATGTAGATACTTTCTTAATGAAGATCTGTTGTCTACTACAAGCAGTCAAAAGACTCCATGATTGAGGAATATCAGTGGGCCACTAAGAACTCATGAGAACAACCTGTGAAATTTGTGGGGGTGATGAAGCTGCTGCTCAAATTTCTTTCTCAGTGGTGAGGAGAGGAAGCAAGTCAAGCGACAAAAAGAAGTAATTCTCTTCAGTTTGTTAACTGAGAGGTGGTACAGTAGGGCACTTGGGGATAGTGACCAAAAATCCTTGGCAGTTTGTCTCGCCTTCAAGTAAGAAAACCACATTCCTAAGATACTGTAAATTGTATCTGGAAAGCAATATTTAACAAAAACCAAATTACAGGCTTTTGGAGTCTAGTAAGTGCTAAAAACAGGTACCTATGGAAAGTATGAAAAGTAAACTAAGAAAGTCTCTCTGTCATGATTAGTTTAAAAGCAGTGGACAAAGGATTGCATTTGCCTCACTATCAAAATTGGCACGTGTCACACTGATCAGCAGATTCTTAAAACATGGTTTAAATAAGCAGCACATAGGAAGTACTTGAGTAAGAAGTGACAATAATGGTTAAAATGGAGTTTGTGTCTTCATGGCATTGGAAAGTTTGCAAGGGGTGCTTTCCACACCCCTCATGAGCAGAGCATTCCCCTTGTCATACACTGAACTCTCTTATTTTCCAGCTCATGATAAATGGTAAGCCAGTATATTCTGGCCACTAAAGGACAGAGCAGTGGTGGCATTGCAGGTGGGCACCTCCAGGGCCTTTCTATTGAGGATGCTGAGAAAATCAGCAGTTGGCTGATTTTACAGCTTGGGGAGCTGTAATGTGCTTAGCCTGGATTATTTATCTGCTATTTATCCCATTTTCAAACCTGATTAAAAGCTAGTCCTTTCACGTCACAGAATGAAACCTTCCTAAAAAAAAAAATAGTCAGCATCTACAACAGCTCCTTGCTTTCTTCTTCTCAAATCATAATTGACAAAATTATTGCTGAAAACAAAAAATTACCCTGGTTTCTTTACAGAATTGTATCTGGGGAACATCCCGGGGAGGGAAGGATTGCTAAGCTGAACGCTGTTCTAGCAAAAGCCTCTTTTATCTTTCTCAATAATATTGAACATTTTTGTGCGTCAGTACCTTAAAAGTCAGTTTTATAACTCTCATTATTTAATACTGGTAGCAGTAGCCTTCTCTCATTGTCCTTTTCTTGGCATCTGGCACATTACCTGACTGGTGCTGTAAGAGAATCTAAACTAAGACAAGCACACCTCACATCACAGAGCAAGTTACATTCTCTGCATAAATCAAATTTCTCCAATAGCTGCTCTTGGGGTTTACACTTATTTGTCATATGGACATGCAAATCTGTCTTTTTAACTGAAAACTGTCAGCAGAGGCTTGGCAATACAACAAAACCTTGCTGCTTCATGGTGTGTTAGCTGTTGAGGGTGTTATTATGACAAACTTCATCAAAAAGCTGAAAATACTATTCTGGGTTAATTTTCAGTCAGATCAGTCAACTAATCCAAACTTAATCATCACATATTACACAGTAATTAACAGCAGCAGGGCAGGGAGCTGCAGCCACAGACTGGAACACTTTGCTGGGTACCTGCATGGTCTCTGGTGGCCTTGGGGCGCTGAGTCCTTCGCCAAGTGACACTGACCCCCAAGGTGGTTAATACAAGCAAAAAAGATATTAAAGTTAAATATTTCAGCACTGCACTTGCAGCTGGTTGTATGTTGAAACAGTTTGTCCATCAAGGATTTTTAGTTTAAGTGGATCAAAGGAAGCGCTTTGTCACCTCTATGGGTAGAAAATTGAGGTATTGAGTAATTAGGGAAAGTACCAAGTGAGGACTCCAGGTAAATTCTACATGGAATTCCCATTTCACTCCCTTTTACCAGTTTCTGTAGTACAGTATTTTCAAAAACAGACTAGAAAAAAACTGAAAAAAAAAAGTTTAATGATGACTTACAAATATACAATACTTACACTTGCAAGAATTACAAAAACAGCATTACTACAGAAATCAAAAGCTTCCTCCGACCTTTGGAGGAACATTTCCAAGTCATTTATTTACAAAGAAAAATTACAGTCATTTTTCACAGTGTCACATGTTTACATAGAAGCGCTTCTCAGTTGAAAAATATCTTGCAGCTTACCCAGAGGCAGTTTTTGCAGTCTGAGCTCTACACCCATCTATCAGATCAAAAATTCTATCAGCCTGTTAAGCTGACGTGACACAGCATTTTTATAATTTAACAGCCTTTAGTTTGAGAATATGTACAAATCCATAAGGCCAAACTGATGCATAACTGTTGAGATTTCACCTGGTGTATTATATATTGCTCATGGTTTGGTAAAATGGAATAAGCTACCTTTATTAATTAGCTCAGTGATGTGCATTTAGAAAAAGGTGGCCCAATTTCCTTAGGGTATTTCCAGGTTCTTCCTGAAAGGAACTTAAAAGAATTTAAGATGTCCTCTGCAGGACACTTTTCTTGCATAATGAAACTCATACATTAAATTCTTCCTTCTCTATGTACAATCCTTACCTCAGGTAACACAGACAACCTGAGCCCACTTTCCAGAGTCTGTTCATTTCCATTAGTTTTCTCATGTTGGATGTTTCCTAGATTGTACTTTATTTAACCCAAAACTTTAAAATTTTCTTCTACCTGAGAGCAAAGATGAGTATTTCTTTGTGTGTGTGTCTACTTGAGAGTCTTCTTATAGATTAGAAGATCTAATCTCCTTATAGATTATTTGCAATAATACAGCCAAGACATCCAGTCTGTTTCTGACACCTTTCATGATGCATGTACACCAATACTTCCATGATTTCCATCATTTCAACTCAACGTTTTTAATTAAAACTAAGTGCCTCCAGAGTATTAGTTATGGTTCAGGTCTAGATCTTTTTATATTGGAAAACAGTAATAGCTTGCCATGAGTAGCTGTGAACAGAGTTTAAAAAGTGTTTTTTAGCATTACAGCATTTCCCTACCACAGAAAAAAATACACTCCAAGCTCAAGCATCTTTAAAGAACGCCTGTGTTCTGGATTTTCTTCGTGCAAGAGCTTCTTGTTTTTTCCTTTCAATCTCTTCTTGAGAACATTTTCTATTCTTTTGTTCTACCACAGACACTGTAAATACAAAAAAGATTAAAAAAAACATGCATTAGGAGCTTCAGGTTTGTTCAATATGTATTTTAACTGAGCCGTTTTCAGTGGTGGGGGATCTATGGCAGGAGCACACTGCTGACATACCAGGCACCCAAGTTAAAAATGGCTCGTCTGTGCTGTCCCCAAAGGCAGGAAAAGGGGGAAAGATGCACGACCTTTGTAGTGCTACTGATTATTACCCTCCCAATGAAAACACTGCCATGTGCACGTTTGCTTCCAGGAGGTTTTCCTTGGGTGCCCTTCAAGTGAACCTCGTGACAATCAGGAGACAACACAGGGGATGGGTTAGGAAAATGGAGGTTATCAGAGTGAAAAGGGCTCTACAATTTAGTGAGTTGGGCAGAGATACGGACACGGGGACGGTACAGACACAGGGGTCAGACACAGTACAGGTGTCACACAAATAAAACAAGATAGGTTGAAAAAAGGTCAAAAGTAGAGATAAAAATTGGCAAAGGAGACAAGAACATGATAGCTAAGCACAGCATTTTATATGGTGTGTTACAGAGCTATAAATTCCCACACTATAAAACCCTGACCTCACTGGAACCAACAGAAACGTTCCCTGCACATATCAATAATTTTACCATGTTTATACACCTAGTTCCAATTAATGTATTTTTAGTAAGTATTCAAAATGAATAAATAGAAAAAAAGGGTGTATTTGCTTCTCACAAAAAAGTGTCCATGAAAAATTAAACAGTAATTTTTGAAAGGACCACTTAATACCCATTTTTTGGTTAACGTCCTTTCCCTCAGAATTTAAGATGAAGAAAGTTATGGTTCATCTGTAAAGAAAATCTATTCTATTTCCTTTCATTCCTTTACTCTCTAGAACATTCCACAGAATAACTAATTACCTCTCCCCTTATAATCCAAAATTGCTACTTTCCATTGACACGCTTCTCTGCTGGGCAAAAAACAGATAAAATACTCATTCTTCAATAATTAATTGTTTTGTTGCTTTTGCAACAGTGCTTCTTGAAAACAGAGGTTAATACAGGACACTCTTAAAGGAATGTTTTATCAGAATGAATATTGATTAAAACTTTGCCAAGCTGTGAGATCAAGTAAAAATAAGATTGACTGGTTCTGCATTTCCCCAGGAAGTAACACTGAGCATGGAATATCACTGATGGTTCTTGGCAATAAAAACCTGACTGACCTCTCCTCTGGATGAAAGGGCATCTTAAGTGTTTGTAACACAAGAATATTTCACTGGCAATTTCAGCCACAGAGCAAACAGCAATACAGGCTGAGCTCTGACAAGTGTCAATGATTTGAGGTTCCAAATTCCAGGTGTACAGTAATATAAAGACACCAGCATTCTGTATCACCTGGTGTCTTCTTCCCCTGTCCCATCATTAACTAAGGTTTTACTGTGCATCAAAATAAAAGTATTTTTAAGTGACAGATTAGGAAAATAGTATTTTGAGTTCTGCATCAGCCTATAATTGATCCTAAGGAACCTGAGTGTCTGTGGAGAGAGGGTGTGAGGTATTTAGAGAAGTGACGTAGAAACAGGTGTCTTGAACTATAGGAATTCAAGATATGCATCAGGACAATTTTATTTTTGAGAAAACAACCTCCAGATTGCCCTTAGAACATCTGCTAACACCTTAACTGAAGGGATGGATATTGAAGCCTATTTTAAGTTGCAACACAGTACAAATTTCTCTGACCTTGTGACTACAGAAAGGAAACAGTAACAGTCTAACAGTGATACAGTAAATACCTGATGTCGGTTGTGCAAAAGACTCTGAAAGGTGCCTCTTGAAAGGTGATTTCTTATTGTCAAGCTTGCCGTGCAAAGTCACATTCACCTGATTCTTGCTTCCTTCCAAACCCTGCAGAGCAATTCCAACGCCAGAATGACTCCCTGGATTTTCAGACCCTACACAAAGACCACCCTGAGAACTGTTAATCTTTCGGAACTTAAACTTTGAAGGCACCAGTGAAGTTTTGTTACCAGAGCTGCTACTTGGAATCTTTCCAGCATTAGGCAAGAAACCTGAGCTGTCCAGCGCTTTTCTACTAAGAATATTTAATCCATTAACAGGACTTACTTCAGAACCTGCCTCTCCTGCTGGCACAGAATTTGACCTGTACCATTTCCCTGCAACAGTCTTTGCAGGGTCTTCAGAGGCATCTCGGTGAGTGTTTTTAGGCAGTGTGTTTTTACACTCCACAGAAGGACCCGAGATCACAGTCTGAGGACTTGAGATGTTCTTAGAGTTCAGTACATGAGCTGTTGTAGCCCCTGTCTTTGATGAATTCCTAGAGGAATCATTTAGTGACAGAGCCTCCTGTTTTGTTTTTTGTGCCGAGGGAGGGTCAGGCAGTCCTTGTTTAGAGGCTGGGAAGCTGTTATCAGCATTTGATCTGGAATTAACACTGGCTCCTTGAAAAGTTTTAGTTTTTTCATCTCCTGGTTTAACATCCTGGCTCTGAGTTTGCTTTTCTATATCATCACACACCTGATATAACAATTCATCGTCCTCGCAGTTTGCATCCCAAAGACCATCAGATCCACAAAACATACCTAACACCTCATCAGAGAATTTGGGTTCATTCCAGCCATCAAGTGACACAGGATATTTCTTTGGTATTTCAACTTGATTTGAGTGACCTGTATCAGCTTGGTTAACCACTTTGGTTAGATCAGCAGGTTTCATGTTGGTAGAAACACTGGATGACTGACAGGAAACAGTATGAGTGTTATTCCCAGGTTTTCCTGCTGGTTGTCTATGAGGATTAGATCTTGAAGGAAAAAGAGGAAGAGCATCACTTTTAGGCTTAGTGGATTCATTTCCATTCTTCATTTCAGATTGCACTGAAACAGGAATATGGTTCAAATCACTATTTTGGATACTCTTCCAAACAGATTTAATTTTATCTGTCTTAACATCACATTTGCCATGCAAGGCCTTGGTCTCTGTCCTTGAGTTTTCTGTCTTACACGGCTTTTGTAAAGACGGTGGTTTTACATTTTGCAAGTTTTTACTTGAATGTTTCAAAGGTGAATATTGCAAACTGTTAGATTTATTTACAGTTCCCAAAAAAGTTACTGAATTGCCACTACTTCTTTGTTTTGTTCTGCTAGCATCACTGAAATCATGCACAAGTGGCTTTGCAGGAATTTGTGGTGGTTCTTCAGCACTTATCAATTCAGGATTCTGGGTTATTTGCATCATAAAAGAGTCATCTTCCAAAAGATCTGTATCCCAGTCATCAAAGTCATCATTGACTACTCCAGCAAGCTTAGCAGAGGCCACCAATTCTGTCTTCAGGTAAGGAGGATTTTTTTTTGTCAGGGTGTCAGTATCAGGTTTTGGTCCAGCCTGGTCCACATTTCCTAGAGCAAACAGAGTCTCTTTTTGACACGTCTCTGAATTACTATGCTGTGTGACTTCAGCTTTCTCAGGAAGGTTCTCCTCCTCCAAGGTACTTTTAACTTGATGAAAACTATTATTTAAAGAAGTATCTGACAGCCCTTGGCTCAACTGTCCGCTGCACTTCTGGGTAGAGGAGTCAAAAAGGGCATGAAGGGCAACTTCAGCCTCCAGGTCTACAGACTTTTGACTGCTGGACTGACAGGGCTCTGCCACAGGGATGCCAGTGCTGTGTCCAACTGGTTTCAGGGACACAGCAGCACCTGTTTCAGAACCTTCACCAAGCAGGGTTTTCTGGTTCTTTATATCTGTTTCATCTTTAGAATTACTTGAAGGCTCTGAGGTGGTCTGGATGAAGTTGTGACCAAGCTTGTCCTGTTCCTGAACAGCATCTAACTCTACTAGATTTTTATCAAACTCCTTAGCCAATTTCATGAGCTCCTCTTCGGGATTTTTTATTTTAAGATCTCTGGATAAAAAAAGAAAACACAGAAAATAAAGTCAGAGCTACTGAGAAAGTTTAGCCAAGTGATCCTACGAGCTGTTGATTCTCTAGTTTAACAACTACAAAGGCATGACTGAATCCCACTGCTTCCAACATGCAGGGACATCCACCCCCTTCAAGAAGACCTAAGCCCACAGTTAAAAGCATTCTATAATCTCATGTACAATTAGATAAAAGTGTAATATATAAATTTTATATTACATAAAAGACCACAGAGCCTTTTTCATGAAAGCCCAGCTGTGATGAGCAAGAAAAAAAATTGTAACTCACCTTGTACAACTTAACTTTGCCCTGGCTCGCCCTTTTGCTATGACAGGTGTACAGGGAATTGCATCCTCCCCAATCCATGTTCCTAAAAGGGAGCCTTCATTACAGGCTGCTTTTTCATCCTGAATAATCAGATTTATCATGCTTAGAAATTTGATTTCAGATCAAGACTGGACTAGACACACATCTTACATGAGTTAAAAGTTGCTGAACTAAATAAACTGGATGAAACCTGTTGAAAGCCACAGGTAAAAACAAGTTAAGTGAGATTACTGCAACATTGCCCACTGAGAGTTGTATCACTTTAATTGTAAAAATTTAAAGCAGGAACTCCAATTACAATAACTGAATAACTCTGGTGTGCAAATCTAGCAGTTTATTCAGGTTTACACATATTCTTGTTACAAACTGTGATCTAATTCAGTGCTAAGGAGCTGGCTGAGAGACTAACAGCACAGATTAGAGACCTTAAAATAAATTACATTTTGTATGCTTACAGAAAAAAAACCCCTGACTTCTTCCACTACAACTAATTCATAAAAAAGAGTCTTTTAACAGAATTAAGTGACACTTAGAAACTAAATGAAATTGTTTCAGAGCTTCAAAATTCAGGCTTCAATTTAAATTCTGAAATGAAAGAGACACAATACTGTGATGAATTGTTTAGAGGGGCAGAGCAACAGGATGTGGGAAATTACTGCGTGTAAGCCAGCAAAAATAATTTGAACTTTAGTAACTACTAGGTTAGTTTTAAATAGGTTCTCTTACTCTCTGTAAATTTAAGGTTTTTAAAAATTTTTGTTTAAAAAAAATAAAAACATAAACAGCAGATTACATTTTTGGCAGAACTGTAACTATCTAAAAGGCAAGCAGTGGTATTATCCCTTATCAATGATTTTCCAATTCTTTTAGTATAATTTCTCACAAATATGCTAAACAGTAAATATATTTTAAATAGCCCTGTCAAAAAAGCAGGCAAGTATTTTGCAAGCTAAATGCTACAGGTCTATTTTAGGAATTATATGTTTTCTTCTTGCACTTAAAATGCAACAGCAGTTCTGTTTTGACTTTCTGGCCAGTGGACATCAGGTTCACAGCAAGAGGGAAAGGGCAGAGATATTGGGTAAAGAGGAAAATTATTTAGAGTATCGAAGCAGGGTCACTATGTTTATATTATTGCAAAATATCTCTCATCTGGGTCTTGTTCTTGTAAATCAGCAGTCAATCGAGACTGTTCAAAATGCTTAAAAACAACTGCCAAGTAAACCCAGCACGTGAAGCAACTTTTATTTTTTAACAGATGAGTAACTAAGGATAATAAACAGTATTCCTAAGAGCAAGGGCAGTAACTTGCTCTTAGGAATTTACTGAAGTAAACTTTTCTGAGATGGAGCTGCTGCAAGTTTCTTCATGTGCCCTTTTTTACAGCATCTGTGACTCTCACAACGACCAGTCAATGCCGTGCTCACTATTTTAATTCAATCCAGTCCTAGAAACTCGTGTTCTCCATGCCCAACTCTTACCATGACACTGCTGTGACTCAAACCAAGGCAAAGGCTGAAGCACTGCTCTCTCTGATCACTGCACATGCAGGGCATTGTCTTAGAAAGTTACAATTAATTACCTGAGGAGCGATACGATTAACGATTTCCGAAATTTCTACTGCACATCTCCTGGTAGACTGCTTGGCTTTTCCATTCCCTGTGAAAACAAACAAACTTCTTAAAATGTTTAAATCTATTTAGTTTATGAAGGTGCAGCACATTTCAAATAATTCACATAAACCTGTGAACATCAGAGCTTGATTCAGGGCTATACTGAAGAATTCATGGGGTTTTTTTTAATGAAAGTAAAATCAAACAACCATTATAAGAGAAAGATTTCCAAGAAATCTTTTATAACTTTTACTCCATTCCCACTGCATGCCCCAAACAGGTGTCCTTAAGCCTGGATTTCGGTATTACCTAGTCTGTGTGCAATTGGTGAATGAGAATCCCAAAAGATTTCTTGCTGTGTCTCAGTGTCATTGATAGGAGAGCTGAAAGTGGGGATCCGGGATTTCCTGCTCAACGACCTCTTTGGTGTCTTATGTAAACATGGCTCTGTGCAAAAACAAAGAGGATCTTTATTAAAAAACAACAAATAAAAGGAAAAAAAAATCACTTAGAACAGGTTGAGGCAAAAGAAGATGCTTTAGGAACATGACAAATAAAAATCGCACTCACCAGGATTCATTTAATGAAAAAAGGAATATTGTTCATCACTGGATTTAAAATAGTTTTGCCAGTTGTATCACCACAGAGATAAGAGAACATTACATGAGCCTGACACCTTTACAGCCAGCATCTGATTGCAAGGATGCCAATTCTTACACCTGAGAGAATATTGACTTAAACCTTATTTTAGGGGAAAAATTATGTCTACCTCTGTGAGAGAACATTTTGTATACCTCTGTGGGAGAATATTTTGTATTCTTGCTTGCTTTGTGTCTTTCACCCAGACTCTGAGCTGAATCACTATTTTAATGGGCCTCCAAACTACTCTGGGTCATAATCTACATTTGTCTGTCCCTGGGCTTTTCTGGTTAGGACTATTAAAAGCAAGAATTTAGCTGTTCAAAACCTGCTTGCAGCTGCCTTTGATCAGTAAGTGAACTAAACACGTTATGTGAAACTCAGCTAGTCACTCCTGTCCTTTAGAAATGATGCTGCAGATGTGAAAGCCTACAGAAATAATTTAAAAGATGCTATGACTGTGGGAAGAACATCTCAGAAGATGTTTTGCCTTAAAGTGCCACGTTTTATCCTCTCCTCGGTGAGTTTTCAGTGTTTGTTGTGGGAATCACAGGATGGTTCAGGTTGGAAGGGATGACAGGAGGGTCACCTCGTCCAACCTCCCTGCTCAAGCAGGGTCATCCCAGAGCACGTGCCACAGGATATTGGAATATCTCCAGTGAGGGGAACTCCACACTCTCTCTGGGCAAACCGTTCCAGTGCTCGGTCACTGCACAGTGAAGATTTCTTCCTCATGTTCAGGTGGAAGTTCCTGTGCATCAGTTTCTGCCTATTTCATGTGCTACTGCTCAGCACGACTGAGCAGAGCCTGGTCCATCCTCTTTGCACCCTTTAGACATTTACACACACTGATGGAATGTGCCCTCTGTTTTCTCAAGGCTACAGGTCCAAATCCCTCAACCTTTCCTCGTAAAAGGCACTCTCCAAACCACTAAACAACTTTGCAGCTCTCTGATGGAGCTGTTCCAGGAGCTCCACGTCTCTCTTGTCCTGAGGAGCCCAGAACCGGTCACAGTATCCCAAATGTGGCCTCACCGGGGCTGGACAGAAGGGTAGACACATCTGCCTTGACCTGCTGGCAACGCTCTTCTTAACGCACCATTGGCCTGCTCGGCCCCCGGGGCGTGTTCTTGACAACAACAGCCCCTTTCCCAGGGCCAGCGGAGATTTACACCGCACCAACCCCGTCCTCACGGCTCGGCCGCGCCTCCCCCGCGGCTCCAGAGGGCGGAGGGCAGGGCCGGGGCCTCCCAGGGGCCGCTCCCGCCGTACCTGCAGCGCGGGGCGAGCACGCCGCCTCCCCGGCGGGCAGGCCTCGGCCCGCGCCGCTTTCCACCGCCCCCTCCTCCGCGGGGAGCTCCGCCCGCCGCCGAGTGAGCTGCTCCTCGCCGCCGCTGCGCCTCCTCAGGGCGGGGGGCCTGAGGGACAGCCCCCTCCGCCGGCTACCGGGCATGACGGCCGCTGCGGCGGCAGCGCATCCCTCCCGCCACCGCCAGCGCCGCCATTTTGCCGGGCGGCTCGCGGGGCCGCCGCCGATTGGCCGTCGCAGCGCCGCCTCGGGCGGCCATTGGCCCCGCGCCGCGTGGGCGGGCGGGCAGCCGGACGCGGAGGAGAACTGCGGCCCCGCCCCGCCGGCCGTGAGGGGCGCCGGGTCCTCCTGCCCGCCGCTGGCGGGAAAGAAAAGCTTGCTTTTTCTTTCTTTTTCTTTCTTTTTCTTTTTCTTTCTTTTTCTTTCTGTCTCTTCCTGTCTCTTCCTTTCTCTTTCCTTTCTCTTTCTTCCTTCTCTCCCTCCCTGTCTTTCTTCCTCTCTTTCTTCCTTTCTTCTTTTCTTCCTCTCTTCTTCTCTTTGTTTCTTCCTTTCCTCTGCTCTTTTTTCCTCCCTCCCTCCCTTCCTTTCTTTTCCTGTCTTNCCTGTCTTTTCCTTTTGCCATGGGCAGAGGGGTAGGTTGTGTCCTCCTGCAGACCACTGCCATCGGCTTGCCCTGAGGTGCCTCAAACCCGCCATTAACAAATTCTGGGATGACACCACGTTGGGTGGGAATGTTGTTCTGCCGGACAGCAGGAAAGCCCTGCAGAGGGATCTCAGACAAGCTGGATTGATGGGCCAAGAGTGTGAGGTTCAACACGGCCAAGCGAGGAGTTCTACACTTTGGCCGATACACCCTCGTTCAGTGATACAAAATGGGGGATGAGTGGCTGGAAATTGGCTCCAGTGAAAGGCCCTGGGTCTGGTGGTCAGCAGCAGCTGAACATGGGCCAGCGTGTGCCCAGGTGGCCAAGAAGGACCAGGGATGTGATTCTTCCCCTGTACTTGGCACTGATGAAGCTGCACCTCGACCACTGTGTCCAGTTCTGGACCCCCAATTCAGGAAGGACAGGGAGGTGCTGGAGCAATGAAACCGGTGAAGGGTCTAGGAAACAATCCTAACAAGGAGCAGCTGATGGAGCTGAGGGTGCTCAGCCTGGGGAAGAGGATGCTCAGGGGTGACCTTCTTACTCTCTACAACTCCCTGATAAGAGTTTGTAGCCAAATGGGGGTTGGTCTCTTCTCCCAGACAACCAGGAATAAGATGAGAGGAAATTGTGACAGGAAATTGCAAGAATCTGCACCAAGGGAGATTTAGGTTGGACATCAGGAGGAATTTCTTCACAGAAAAAGTGATTCTACACTAGAATGGGCTGCCAAGGCAATCACAGACCCTGTAGATGTTTAAGGAAGCTAAATTTGGTAGATAAGAAATTAACATGGGGTTCCTGAGGGACTGTGATATTACATCATTATTTTAAGCAATAGAAATGCATACATATGTATATATTATATAACAATGTGGATATTTCCTCCCTCAGCCTCTAAAAATAAATGTACAAAAGTATCAATTGAGCACATAGGGTCAAGGAGTGGACTACTCTGTGCTTGTCTTTTGCTTGGTTTTTGTTTAATTGATTTGGAGTACTTTGGGATCATACTTAATTTGCAACATGTAGGGAGTGGGTTTCAGGCTTGGATCAGGAGTAAGAAGTTTTGAAGTCACTAAAGATTGATTCCCTGAGCCATGAAAGCTTTTCATCTGAGGCCTCGGGTGAACAATATGTTTTTTCACTTCTCCATTCTCATGAGTGTAATTAAAGTCAATAGAGGACTTTTTAACACGGAAGAAAAAAAGTAGGTACTATGTATTAAACAGAGAAACTGTATTATATATATGGCAAATTTATAGCAAGCGCAGAAAGTTGTGACATTTGAGTAGTTAACTTGTAGACCTGTAAAATATGAAGCGAACTTTAAAATATAACGAGGACTGAAAAATTAGGTCAAGAATTAGGCTTCAAAATCCGTCACAGGCATCTGAGCATTGCTACTGCCTTGTAATCATGACATGGGTAGATCTGGACATCAGCACAAAGTGTGGCAAAGCTGTGCATGATATTTTTGATTGCTGGTTTGCACTATGGTAATTAAAATCCAGCTTACCTGGACTCCATGTAATAGGCACTATGTAAGGTGCCTGCTGCTTATTTACGGTTGAAATTGACACCGAAGAAGCTTTTTACAGTAGCAGCAAATACATTTTGAGGGAACAAAAGATTGAAATTCACACAATTACTAGAAAGTACTACCAAATATTGATGTCTTCTTCCACTTTCCAGCGACCTCTTAGCAGCTGGGTGCTGTACAGCAATCTGCCTTTGTATGTCTTTCTGTTAACAAGCATAATCTGAAATACTGTCATCACTAATTAAAACTAAGTAACATCTGTCATTTTCTCCGAGTGCTGCAAATTTTGCAGTGGCTCCTTTGATTTCTTCCTTTCTCTGAGCTCATTGTTCACTAACCCCATTCATAAAATGTGAATGTTTGCCACAGGTCCTTCGTGCATTCGTGAGGTTTTACTCATGCAGTAAAAGCATTTGCGGGGGGGGGGTTGAAATAGAAACATATTTAACAGTTCTGCATGGGAGATCTTGTCATCTGTGTAAAGTTGTGTGGCAAAAACCAAAGTAAAATCTGCACGTACAGATAAGCTGAACTGTTGGCCTGAGTTTTCTGCCTTCTGTCTTTGTCTCACGCAGCTTCATGTAAACAATGTCTATTTTCAGAATGTTTGCATACTTCTCCTCTGAGAGAAGAAATGATTGATGGTGATGTCCACCATCCAGGTTGAGAGGTGGCGACTTCTATAGCCAATCTCTTGACCTCTGTACAAATGTATAAATGGAGTCGGATTTGTAAATAAAGTGGAGAAGAGTTGTTCCCTCGCACTGTGTGTGCCTGCTTCATCTTTCTGTCCCTGAAGTGGGACACTCCCAGCCTCGACAAACCACACTAAACAGGTTCATAGTGGGAAGAAAAAAAAATCCCACTTTCCTAATGAATAAAAGTGCGTGTACATCGCTGCAGCTTAAGAACTCAACTCTGAGCTGATAGTGTTTATTAAGTTGAGGAATGCAGTGTTAGAAGCCTGTGATGTTGGAGGGTTTCTCTGTGGAGCCGTAGCCTCAAGGAGGAGGGAGTTTGCATTCCCTTGGCGTGGAATGAGCAGCTGGATCAGCGGCTAATTGTGGCGAGGCTGTGTTCCAGGGACTCGCAGCAAACTCCTGGTGCTGCACTTGTGAGCCCTACTTTCAAATCGAAAGGGATAAATAATGGAAGAGACTGGATGAATAATAAAGTTAGTTCCGTTTTTAATAGCGGTATAAACTGCCTGAGAACTTTTCACTTTATTTTATGAGGCAAAAATCTAAAACGAAATTAAATGAATGTGCGGATGGGAGAAGTTTCCTAAGAATTTCCCACTGGTGTAATGAATTCATTGAAAATGAGACTGAAAAAGGCTCATTTTTCAAGTCCTTGGAAGGCAGAGCTTTAAAGTGAGGATTTTTATCTTGGACAGAGTATATCTCATTAGTGAGTTTTTCAAAATATCTAATGTATTGCATCAATGTAACAAAGAAAGGGAAGTGACTATGTTATAGTCCATCTTTCATTCTTGTTAGGGCTGGGGAAAATCAATAACAGTGATTTCAATGAAAATATCAAGATTTATGAAAGCGTGGAAGTTATTATAAATAATGAAATTAATTTGACAAATGCTGCTTTTTTTTCCTAGTATATTTTTAAATGCTCTGTGATATTTTCAATGTTTACCGTCTTGGGCTTTTTTGTTCCCAAACTACATTTTCATTTTGAAATGATTTTTTTTTTTAAACCACTGAAAATGAAGGAAGCAAAACACCCACACACATACTCGTGATTTATCTCCAATGAAAACACGTGTCTATGCATTTTGATCACCTGAGACCAGGTGAAAGAGTAAATTCTCCAAGCCATATTTTCCTTGGTTAAATTTGGTTTTAAAAACAGTGTGGGTACAAACTCTAAAACTTAGTAGAGTTATATGGCACTTTAAAACATGTTTGTTTTTTTTTTCCCCTAAGGAAGGAGCAGTTAATTGTATGTATCTGTATGTCTTGTCAGGCATTTCTGCAGAGGGAAGCTCAGCAATGCTCAGGGATAGACACTGAGTGATGTAACTCAGGGAATTTGGTATTTTCTAGCCAGCTTTGCCCCTTGAGAGCCAGTTTGGGTGTTTCTCTGCTGCACTGCCTCACCTGGTGGGTCTGATTTCACAGCAAATAATATTAAATAATACTTACTGCAGCGTGGATTATCCTGGGGAAAACTACGGAGTCATTGGGCACAGCAGTGAGGGGAACTATGTAAACAGAGGAGAGAATTTAGATGCATAATGTGAGATGCATTTATAAATACATCTTGAACACTGTGGGCCCCAACAAAAATAAACTAATACACCTTTATAAAGTTTAACTGTGAAAGGAAAATATTTTCCACCTTTTCTCATCCCAGAAATCTTCCTTATCCATATCCAAATATTCTCTTAAGAAGCCTTGGAATGAAACGGAGCACTGTGTGATAGCAGATTATATGAGTTAACAAGAAGACATTTGTGTTTTGTTGCTGGGTTTGGGACCTTAGGAAAGACTGAGAGAATATCTGAAATGTTAACCTAATGGACAATAATTCTTTCCATCCATAGGGGAACACAGGCGTCGTGTGTGTATTTATTTTTTTTTTTGCTTTTATTAATAGCATTTTGATAGTACAGTTATAAAGCTTGTCCTTGGCTTGCCTTGAAATATCATACTGACTTCACTTACTACAGAACATTACTTTAATTTTCCAAGGTGAAGTGCTCGCAGAGCAGAAACTGGCGAGGAAAAAAATATGGCCAAAACAGTTACATGTACCTTTAATTTTAAAGTGCTGTCCAGAAAGGTTTGCAGCAATTTTTGCTGATGCATAAATTGACCCAGACAGTAAATGATACATGACCTTAAAAATATCTGAAGTAGCCTTGCTTGGGAATTTTTAGTAGAGAGTTATTAAATGTCAGGGTAATTTACACAAGCCTAGTTTATGCTTTTGCATTCTCTTTCCCCCTTTCTCTCTGCCATGCCACCTGAGAACCATAGAAGCCTTAAAAATATTTTACATATATCTCTTTCTTTTTTTTTTTTTTCTTCTTATCATAGAGCTTCGTCTTATTTTATTTATCACACTCCGGAAATCTCGTCAAATGTGGGCCTAAAATGTAGCTCACAAAGGCCTGATCCAGCAGAGCACTTAAGTATCTGAATAACTTCATTGCAATGACATTTTCCATTGCTCATTAACTGGAATTTAAAGAAAATTTTCCGTTGCTTGACGTCTGGGCATTTAGAAGAAATTGTCAGCCAAAATAGCCGAGCCATTTAGAAAAATTAGGTCAGGCAATGAACAGACTACAAGTTGCAGGGGTTTATAGGAAGCCCTGGAGGTTCAGACCCCTGGCAGAAAACTGGAGATAGCCACTGGGAGGGTTTGCCAGGTATTTATTGTAATGTAGCCTTAATTCCACAGCTACTGTCCAGTGATCAGAGTGAACTGCATTCAGGAGAGGAGGCAGGGTTGTGCAAGAGAGGAGAGATTTATGCCTTACACCTTCACTGGGCTGGGCAGCTTCAGTGCACTGCTGCCTGGAGACAGCTCAGCAGCTTCTTCTGGAGCAGCTGTGATCACCTGGGCACCTCAGAGTTGTGCTGGCTCACACCTGGGAGGAGTCTTGGGGCACTCATCACCTGCTGGAACCCTGGGCACTGAGAATTTCAGACTTTCTGTGCTCACAGGCACTGACCCCCAAGCAAACACTGCATTTCACCTGAGGCCATGGAAAAGGCTTCCAAAATTGAAGGATACAACTGGGATTATGGGTGTGGAGTTTGAATAGAAGTGTGTGATATCACAGGATGGAAAACAGAGTTTTAAGTTTTAGAATATAGTAATATATATATAAAGCAAGATGGAGGATTTAGGGCAGAGGCTGAGTCCTTTCTCACCTTCTTCTTCATGGGTCTGGGTGGGATTTTGTAATTGAATAGAAAAATCTGCATTACAGGCCACAGGTGGTTGGTTGTTGGGTTAAAAGTAAAAATAATTTAGCAGTCATTTCTTAATTGGACAGTTTGTGCTTAAAAGACCTTGGAAAGAGTTAGAGACAGAGCCATTTTCTACCTTGTTAGCTAGAACTCACAGTTTGTGAGACTGTGCTATAGATAAGAATTAATAAACATCTGAGTCTGAACACGAACACCTTCTCTCAAGCATTTAATCCCAGCTCTAACAGAAGAAAAGAAGATAAAAAACCCCATAATCACCCATCTACTCAGGTATTTGCTGCATCTCTCCTTGTGCCAAGGAGCTTTCAGAGCTTCTCCCTGTGTTTTACTCATGTCCATAGCATTATTGTTTGCTGTGGCATGGAGGATGTGCTCTCCCAGCTGAGATGCACCTTTGACTATCTTATTGTTAATATATGAAAAGAAGATATGAACAAGGGTCAAAAACTGTTCATAGAAATTACAGCAGCAAGATTTTCTTTTGTTTTGCTTAAATCTGTTGATCCTGCTGTATTACAGCTCCAGGCTATCAAGTAGTGAGAAATAGGTTTTCTGTTCTAGTCTCTTGTTTTCTGGATCTTTTTTTTATTCCTTATAGGAAAACTAGTTAGAGAATTCTTTAAAGAACAGGAAAGAATAGGTTTCCAGCTTGTTTGGAAAGCCTGACAAATATTGATCTGCTATATATCTTGTAGATGATTTTTTTTCATCAGTGACAAAAACTGAGCTGTATTTCAGACCTTGATTTGCTGAAACTCTCACATGCTACGGTGTAAATTAGTGAAGTATTTTGTCAGCTACCAAACACAAAACAGTGGATGGTCAGAGAGGAGAGCTTTTTTTTGATCACAAAATTTGCACAAGAAAATAAGCACTTCTTATATATTTAAAGCTGGTTTAGCTTTTGATGATACATCTGTTCCAGGAGAATGTTTAGCCTAAATAGCATCCTAAAAAATCAGTGATCAAACTAGTAGGGAATTCTCCAAACACAGTCATTCTCTGTGTTTCTCCAATATACCAAGCAATTTCTGGACAGACCATTTTTGTGTCAAGGGTTCATAGCTTGCGATTGAAAAAGCAATTTCTGCTACCAAAGTGCCTATTTTGAGGCTTTCATTTTATAAATTCTATACATTATCCTTTGAGCCTGTATTCCATTAACTATAACCCACAGTTTACATGGAAATGCTTAACAGTGAAGTCTCCCTATTCCATGTGTGTGTGTGTGTGTGACTTATTATGCAACATAAACTGCTGCTGCTTTTAATGTTGGAGTGATTAGATGTTACCCTCTCCCAACAGCAGTTTTCTAATCACTGTATAATGATTTGAAGTCTATGACTGGTTCCTCGTGGTCCCACAGGTGAAATAAATGTCATTATTAGTTGTTTCAGTGACAAGACCAAGCTTGGACTGGAAATGGAGGTTTGACTTGGAATTTTAGACCTCCTGGTTTCAGGAACGAAGCCAGAGAAATATTTGAGTTTCTGATACCTGACTTGTTTTCTGTTGGAAGAATTTCTTTCTCTGGAATGATTGCTTCATCAAGAATTCCTTGAGAAATGGCACCTTCCTCAAAGAAGGATTGAGTTATGGGCCCAATGTCCCTTTCAGCTTTATATGCCATGGCTTGGTGGTCTGAATTCATAGAGTGAGCAAACAAGTGCCCAGATAAGAATTAGACACCGTTTTGATTATTAATATTTTCATTTATTTTCAGATAGCTTTTCCTTTTGTCGTGTTGTTCACACATAATGCCTCTGACTCTTCCTATGTCACACTACATCTTTGCAGTAATTTTCTGTGCTGTTCTGTCCCTCTGGATTTTACAGCCATGGATCAGAGAGGAAGTGCAATCCCTAGCAGAAATAATAAATCCACTGCAGGTCTTGAAGGTACTAATTTCTGCAAAACAAAATACTGCCTCAATTTTGTTACGGGCTAGAAAGGGGTGATCAAAGTGAAATACATTCATTGTGGAATTGGTTTGCAAAGCCTGCCTCTAAACCATTGCACACTCTTTCTAGATTTCTTTCCACTCCACACAAAAAAAAAGAAAAAAAGGAAACAATGCAGTTGTGTCCTGCCTGGCCTGTAACACTGCACCCCATGCAACCCTTGAGCAGTTCAAGGATTGTTCCCAAACCAGGCCTGTCTCAGGAGATGGACAGGGAAGCTGTGTTTGCTTGGCAAAGGGGTCACTGGATATTACAAGTCTGGATAACACGTTTTCTGTGAAGGGCTGCTCTACTTGTGGGTGATGCAGGGAAATGCTGCACTGGGGTGCTGGGAGTCATGGTCATCTCCCAGCTGCCAAATTTCTCTGGCGTGCCCAGAACTCTGTCCTGTGACTCCAGCCGGGAAGGTTGAGGCGGTTGGTCTTTGCTGGAGCAACGTGACATTTGAAAAAAATATTTTAGGAACTGTCCTATAATAGAAGGTATTTTTTTAATCTGTGCAATCCATCTAATTAGGTCCAACCATGCCCCCATGCCTTGTCTGATTGCCTGAGCATTTCCGCTGAACCGGTGAGGTTTATTCAATCAGGTGTCCTTTAATGCTATTTCCTTCCTCGAGAGTATATCTTATCATCCCCAACACAGACTTAAGAATCCCTCAATTGTTTTTTTTTTTTCTTTTTCTTATTTTAAACATCCTCTGTCTCCATGGTAAAGCCCTGTGCCTAAGTTAGGAGTCACCTAGCTGAGGAGAAACCTAGGTGAGACTTTGGATCACATTAGTTTTGTTTTTTTAAGTACCTAGGAGATTCTTATGAGACACAGCAAGTACAGAGCAAGGACAATACAGGTAGAATCCCCATAAATTTAATACAAGCTGGTTAAATTGTGGATTCAAATAGTTAACAAGATTAGAAACAATAAGAAATTAATACAGTTGCACAGGCAGTTGACTCACTATTACTGTCATTTCCTTTTGGCTTTGGTCATGGGGATAACAAGGTAAGAACTAACTGTTTGTTTCCTTTTTATTGATTGGTTTGATATTTGAAATAAAGATGATGATTTTTTTGTCTGAAAAAGTCTTTTGTAACTTAATATTATGTTAATTAGAATGGATGTCTTCCTGAGCCTTATTTTCTTGTTCATTTGATCTAATTAGCTGATTAATTTTTAATTGCCTACTGAGAGATCTTTACCATATTGTGATTTGTGTTTTACGCTTACAGTAGGAAAACAATGGTATGCCTAAAGTGACTCAAGAAGTATTGTACTGAGGTATTTCTGCAAGGGATAACTCCAAATTACGATTTCTTCCTGCTTCCTAATTTTAGTGCAATCCACTTTGAGTTAGCACTCATTAATCAAAAAGGTTTGCACAGTGTGGAGTATTCAGTTAGGGAAGTTCAACGCTAGAGGGTCTCTGAGTTGGTGGTCAAATGGAAAATAAATCTCTTGGCTTTTTATGAACTGCAGTGAATGCTTCCCAACTTACAACATTTATTCTTTTTCTCCATAGTAATGTTCTGAGGTTCTGTAAATTAACGTATTCATAAGCTTAGAAATAGAAGTATGAAGTTATATTAAGGCTGGGTGTTGATTAAAACTTATTTTCTGGTGACAGACAATAAATCATAGTTCTTGGCAAGTTATTTCAAGTTCTTCCCTAAATGTTTAAAATGTTAGACTTTTTTAAAATTTTAAACTTATTTTTAGGCTGAATTAGTCTTGCTATAACTTCCAGTCCTTCGATCTTGTTCCTTCTTTGCCTGCTAGATTGAAGAGCCCCCCATTATCAATTCTTTGTTCCCTATGGGAGGACCTTGTAGCCCGTGATCAAATCATTCTTTAACGTTTGCTTTGATAAGTTAATTGATTGAGTGCCTTGAGTCTCTTGTAGTATAATGTGTTTCCTAATACCATAATTGTTCTCCTGGCTTCCTCATAATCTATGGAATTTTTCATAGTCTTTCTTAAAACAACACCAGGAACACTGTGAAACTACTGATTTCACTGATGCAAAATAAGATAACAACCTCCATACTCCTATTTATTATTGTCGATACATTTGATGTGGAGATTTTTGTTACCCTAAAAATTCAGTACTCTTAGCAATACTCTAGCGGTACTCTAAAAATTCACAGTAATCTGGTTACTTGTCATGGCCTGTGTTCTCAAAACCTTGCATTCTCTTTGGGATCTCTTTTTTTCCAGAGTTGGGTGTTCCCTCATTGTACTCGTTCCTTGGTCCATGGCGTTCCTGTTAGCTATACTGAAATGTGGTTACACTCACTTAATCCAACTGTCTTCTCCAGTATTTTCCATTTTCTGGTCATCTTCCCATATTGTGAAAATGTGGGTGTAGCAGAATTTCTCAGAGAGCAAGGACATGATTTATATTTGGATTGAGATTTGAGCTGCCCCAGCCTAGGCCCAAGATTCAGGCCTGCGAAGCCTGTGGCGCAGTTAGAAAGTTATGAGGCGCAGTTAAAAATTATGTTAAGGTATTAACGTAGGTCAGTGGTTTTTCTAGTTATTAATAGGTATAGTTTGTAGTGTGAACATTTTAGGCACCTTAAGAATGACATAAACAATGTCTGTTTGCATTTTTCCTTATGCTGTATACCAATGAGAAAACACCTGCAATTGTAAACTCTATTGAAGTGTATATAACCTGCCATTTTAGGCAGAATAAAGGGAGAACGTGTGATCAACCATATTGGCTGGATCTGCATTGCTCTATTCAGCTTCCCATGGTTTTAAGGGGTTCTCTGCAACATGAGGGGTTTTTTTTTAAACAAAAGGAAAAAATAGTCTAGGAAGCAAGAGCCAATTCCAGTGCTGGGGCCTTGTTCCCCAGTCACAAATTGATAGGTTAGATGTAGCTGCTACATAGTTTTTAAGTAGTTTAGGATGCCATTCTGATTTACTGTATCTCATTTTAGCCATCCAAAAATTAGTTTCTAGTGGTTCCTAGTTTTCTAGGCTCTTAAAAGTCAACAGAGAGAGATGGAGACCTTCTCGGAAAGATGTAGCAGACTTATCTGAAAAAACATAAATCGCTTTTTGACAGCATCTTTTTCTTTTCCTAGACTATAATGGGAACATAGAGAAGTTAGGACAAGCAGCCAAACTTTTAGACAGCTGTAATCACTGTGGATGAATCCCATCTCTTATGCTTTTTAGCTTTTCAGTCAAACTGTGGTGAGATGCAAAGCCAGTTGTCTTACTGGCATCTATCAAGATGGTTTCCTTTAGCAGTCCCATTTGTAATCGCATCAGAAAATGGTATCAATTTAGCTTGACAAAATCTGCTTTCCAGAAACCCATGTGGATCAGCTTTTATTTGATTATCCCTTTTAGTTGCCTATCAGGTTAGTTATCACTTATATGCCTCTTTTGCTTTTTTATCAGATCCTTTTATCAAATCCCTACTTTTTTTTTTGCTTTAATATTGACACACATCCAAACTGTGAAAAATCTGAGGCTCTGATGTCTTAGATTTTTTTTTTAATTCGCTTCCACCCCGTCTGTATCAGATGGACTTTTCTTTGAGGTACTCCTTCAATCCTTGATCAGACATCAGGAGGTCTCAGGATGACTTAGAGCCATTTCTGATAAGATATCCTTTCCATGCAGCTTGTCCATATGGTTAAGTCCTGCAGCCTGCACAATGGAGGTAAAGATTTTGCAAGTTTTTTGGTGGTTTTTTTTCTGGTTTGGTTTTGTTTCTTGATTTGGTTTGTTGGCTTTTAGTTTTGTTTCTTTTTTTTTTTTTTT
>VZDJ01000052.1:6519280-6570086 GCA_008694505.1 Cyanoderma ruficeps
TTTCTCTTTCTGAACATGCATGGTTTTAATCTTTTTTTTTTTCTTTAATATCTGAAGAAAAGTTACCACATTTTTGATTTTTCTTCATCTTCCTCATTTTGTTTTCTTTTTAGAATAGAGATGTTTTGGAAGAAAACAGACAGACCAAGGTGGTTTGTTGCCCTCTGACTGCAGAAAGGCTTCCATGGCTGAAGGGAAAACTGTGACCTTGTACTACCTGCATGGTAAGAGATGAAAACCAACTGATCATTTTTATTTAATACTGTTGCATGAGCAGAATGCTCTGGGATAAGGAATTTTGCCTTCAAATTAAAAGAATGCTTGCAGAACAAAAGCAAGAGGAGAAAATGTACACAGTGATGTTTTCCTGATATGGAGAACCCTCAAAACTCAAAACTACCTGAAAGACAAGAGATACTCTTGCAGGAGTGTTCATTCAAGTCAGTGTTATCTTGGAAACTGCTGGTGGCAATTGAAATACCAAAATGCTGATCTTCCTGGTACCAAAGTGATGAGCTGTGAAGGCAAGTCACTGTTGTCCTGTCCAGCCTGATCCCTCTGCCAGATTTTGAGTAGCACCTTTAAGGACAGAGGGTCTTGCATTTCATTCCAGCCACTCCTGTTCATCTCTTGGAGGGATGTGTTGCTATTGTAGAAATGGATCCTTTCACAGGATCCACCCAAGATTTCTTGTGCTTAACAAATAGTGGAACTGCAATGTCAACAGTTATAGGAATAATTTGTTTTCTGTAAAGATGGATTAGAGAAATAGTTCAATGATATGTCCTTTTTCCTGGGTAACCCAAGAGTAGATTTTGATGGGAGGGCAAGGTGGTGTTACCTGGCAATGATATTTCACACTGCCTAATTCTGAGCCTTCTGGTAAGTATCAGGGATCCACTCAATGTCTAGTGAAACCACTCTCTGTTGGAAGTTAATTTACCTCAGTTGGAGGCATCTGGAATTTTCTTTCTTCTCTTTCCTTAGTCTTATCACTTCCTTCCTTTTTTTGCCACTGTCCACTATTTCTTCCTCTGCATCAGAAATAAAGGTAACAGTTTTGCAGAGCCCAGACTAACAAATGGGCCAGGTGGAGAGTTTCATTTCATTAAGGGTCTGAGGATATTTTTTTTTTTTTAATTCCTACTTTGCCAGACTAGTGTCACATGGGACGTTTCGAGAGAATATTTTTCAAAATGCAGTTTTGTAGTCCTGAGCTAATATCTTGCAACACAGCAAATGCTTCACAGCACTGCATAGTTACAGCTCCAACATCTCCTGCATCATCTTAAAAGAATATTTTCAGATCTTTGGGACAGATCACACTCAGGCTCACTGTAGGAGTTACCTAACCAGCAATGAGTTGAATTTAATCGTGGAGGTATTTACGTGATTACTTCTTGGGAGGTATTCATCCAAGTGTAAATTACTCTGCCTCAGAACAGATTTTAGCTGGTGCTGACAGCTTGGATGACTGGCACGTTGTCATTTTCATAACACACCTAAAAGGAAGGTGCCAAAAGAGAGCCTAAGTAGCATTGGTACAGGGAAAAATTTCCAGTAAAAAATTGTCTCGAGGTCTATTGGTTGGTTTCAGTCAATATCTGGGATGAAACAGAGTAATAAGTACTTTTTTTCTTTCACACTATTTGGGTTGGAGGGGTGTCCATTCATGTGAAGGCAGTGTATGGTGATACTGCCATAGTAACACAAAATCATGTGGTTTATGCTTCTTCTAATGCACACTCATCCTCTTTTCAGATGTCCCTGAACTACTCCAGCCGTGCTAATGTCATGAAAACAGTTTATTTTCTCCCCTAGCCATTTTGTCAGAGGTTTTGTGGGGTGAAAATTCTGTGCTCTTGTGGATATTTTACCCTGATTTCCCAAAGAATAGAAGGGATATGCAGTCACTCCATGTGCCAGAGTTGCGTTGCTCTCTTTGTTGACCAGTTACAACGAAATCTGATATAAAAAAAAAATATTTCTGAAATTAAATTCCTGCTAGTATTAGGGAAAGTAGTGGTTAAAAAGAACAGACAGACCCAATTTATTACCCCCATTCCTCTGGACAAGAGAATTGCCACACCAGAGTGATGCTACATGTGCTCCAGAGTTCACACATTACTGAGCACATCTCACATGCACTTTATTAGGCAGAGTATAATCCAGACATGGGATGCAAATCAAAGTGAACCACACTGTTTGTGAGTTTACAGCTCAGGAAATGGAGAGAAGCTGCTTTCCTTCTGCTCACTGCAACAGAAATCCTTTTGAGAAGAGTGCTGGCTCCAAGCTCTGCTTTGGAAGTGGGCTGCATGTGATTTCATCCCATTAGCTGTGATGGTCACCATTCAGTCCTGGAAGTGATGATGTGATGTAATGGGGGAAAGGCTTGTTCCCAGTGTTATCAGTATAAATCTTCCTGTGCACACTTGACCAAGAGCACACATGTTTTGCAATTATGTCAGTTTAAAGAAACCAGCTATTTCCCCACAATGCTGTAGAATGCTTTTGTTTTTATTTTTTTTTTCCCCTGGCAAGAGATGTGAGGAATTTGCCATTTCTATATATTATAATAATTTTTTAATGCTGGGATGGTTCACATCCAGGTTTTTTTAAACCAGGAGGCACGTAGCCCAAAGTTTTGTTTGTTTCATTTATTTAGCATGGCATGGCTAGGTCCTGGAACTAGCTTATATGAGGTCATTACCCCATTGATTAAATAGTGTGATGAAAAGGGCATGATAATACACTGCTGGGAGATTATTGCCAGACACTTTGCAAACAAAGCTGCTGAAAGGGGAGCAGTTGTGAGACCTTCAGTGTGGTGTGTAATTAGCAAGAGAGTAGGAATTAAAATAAAGGATACACGGCGTGATATAGTGATTATGTGCAGATAAGTAATGTTTTGAATACTCCCTTTTGGTAACTCTAATGAGAATACATCTCAGGACAGGAAATATCTGCTGGGACTGCACTATCCAGAATCCTTAAACAAGCTGTGCAGTAAGTTTTCCCCAACAGTGGGGAAAAAAAAATCATGAACTCAATGTGGATCTTCCTCTTTCTTCAAAACTTTTTCTCTGTGTCTTTCTTTTCTTTGAAAATTCTCATGCTGGTATATCATATAACAGTCCATCTGTGTTTTTTCTTTGGGATGGAGCAGCATTTCTTTAAAAAGCTCCAAACAATCTTTTGGGGGACAACAATTGGATTTGAACATTTTGAGTGGGAAACATCAGCCACTACAAATATGAGAGAGTTGTCTAAACCTGGGATGTAGAGGCAGAACCAAACTTGTGATTTTTTACTCAACTTAGCTTCCTTCCCCTCTGTCCCTCTGTGGAGCCCAAATACTTACACGTTCCTGAAATAAATCTGATTTATTCTGTGGCATGTGTTTCACCCCTTCCAGGCCCACAAATCCCAATAGATCAGAGCAGCATCTCAGTTGCCTAAAGGGGAATTAAATGGAAATTTTCAGAATAAGGCAAAGACCAACTTTAGGGAGAGAGAGAGATGGACAAACATTGGCAGACATCTTTCTGGCCATTTCTTTGCCCAGTTTCAAGATCCTTCCAGTCATGAAATTCATCACAAGACAAAGCAAATTTCCAAAATAATATTAGTTTAATTCTGCAGAGCTGTTACCCATGATGTTACAGATACAGGAGGGATAGCTGCTGTCCTAGTGTCTATCAGAAATCTCAGGCTGCACATTAAATAGAGAAAGTTAAACAGCCACAGCTGCAGTAACAGTGGGAGAGAAGAGGGCAATGGGGAAAATATAATAAGGGAAGGGAGAAGAGAGGAAAAGAGAAGAACAGTGCTTTCGTGGGGGGAAAGCATCCACTCAAGGCAGAAGGGTTGAAACAGCCATGGTGAGGGCAAAGTAAATGGGGAATACTCTGTCTGGCTCTATTAACCTTAATTTTAATTCTTCTTTTCCATTTTTTCAGCTTAAGTAAGCAAGCATACAGCCATGTTTATGTAATAGCTGGAGTAATGAAGATGGAATATACCAATTTGGGGCTAATTCTTGCCCTCAGGAGAGCACAGGCACTGCAGCTGGGGCCAGCCCCTACCAAAAAGGAGTGGTGAGGAGAACAGCTCCTTGTATCTGACTTCCCATTACATCCTCACCAGGGACCACCATAGTCTAGCCCTCAGAATAAATAGATGAGGTTTATTTTTCCATCTGTGGAGTTGGATTAGCAGCTCTCAGCACTGGTTCAGTTGTGTTCACACTGAAGCTAATGAAGTGCTTTCCTTGAGAGCAGTTGGACCCCAAAAAACCCATTTATAGCATTTCTCAGATATTGGAGTTTGTGTCTTTGGTTCTCTTCCCATTTGATATCTTCACCTTCCAGATCATAACAGGCAGGGTTTCCCTCAGCTTTATCACGATCCCCTCAGAATAAATAGATGAGGTTTATTTTTCCATCTGTGGAGTTGGATTAGCAGCTCTCAGCACTGGTTCAGTTGTGTTCACACTGAAGCTGATGAAGTGCTTTCCTTGAGAGCAGTTGGACCCCAAAAAGCCCATTTATAGCATTTCTCAGATACTGGAGTTTGTGTTTTTGGTTCTCTTGCCATTTGATATCTTCACCTTCCAGATAATACCAGGCAGGGTTTCCCTCAGCTTTATCACGATGCTGTTACACACTTACAGCCATAATATCCCTTGATTTGGGGGCGTGGGAGAAACATGCAGCCTGCCACATTCGACCACATCCTCTGGAGCTGAGGTTGTGGTTGAGCTAATTATTTTCACGGCTGGAAGAGAACAGACAATGCTGCCTAAAGAGTGGGAAGATATGTGTCTGTGTGAGCCTGTGTTTGTGTGGTTTATACCATCTGGGAAGAGCAGAGCCAGATACACTTCCCCTTGGCTTTTTTTTTTTAATTTAAATGTGAAATCCTCAGTCAAGTCTCATTTCTCTGCTGAAGTCCTGCGTTTGTCTGAGGGTTGGAGGACTGCATCTCTCTGCAGAAACCCTGCCCTCTGGAATTCCTGTTCTCCATTCCCCAACTGACTCTTTTTTTTTGCTCCTGTGGGCAGGGGGGGAAGTTGCCCTTCCTCTACATTTCTTGTTTTTGTTCCACGAGCAGTATGAGGTACCCTTTTATTTATAATCTGAACGTTAGGGATGTTGGGCCAATCTGGTGCTTCCAGCTGGCTGAACACTTCCTAGAGCTTTGGATGCCAGATATAATGTAATTTATTGTGGAAAACAGTAGGGGAAATACACTTCTCGCTATCAAAGGTTAATGTGGAATATCAGCAGCTTTTCAGCAAGGGTACATGTACTGTTGGATAGTCTGTGATTATGTGTCTCTTATTAAAATAGGAAAACAAGCTGTGTTCCTTTTTGATGCTGCTGTTTAACCCCTTCTCTTTTCCCTGCTTCCCCTCAGTTAATTTGACTCCTTGCATTTTGTAGTTTTCACAAGTTTCCTCAGGGAGAAAAAAAAAAACCAACAATTGTACTTTGTTTGGCATAAAACTGAGCAAAATAATGTTGGGTTTGGTGGGTTTTTTTTCTTTTTCTTTTGGCTTTGTTTTAACTAAAACATCAATTTCTGTGCCAAGGCAGAGCAAAACTGCTGAGTTAGCCAAGGCTATAAATTGAACTGGTCCTTTTTTACCTCTAGAAAATATTAAAGCATCCTTCTGCCACTGAGCTGGCACTCGTTGCTGGATCAAGTGCTACTATTAACGGGAAATCAGGAAAGTACATTATCACTCCAGTGCTGTCATTACCAGAGGGTTTCACTGAGCTGCAGAGTCAGGAAAGTGACACTGGGAAGAGCAGAGAAAAATGGCACACTTTGAGCAAAGGAAGGGAAGCTTCAGACAAAAAAAACTTGGAGACACATTAGGAGTTTCCTCCACCCAGCGTGGAGGAAAGTGGATGATTTTAAAGGGGATGTATTAGGTAAAATATCCAATTATTCTTCAGCTTTAGAGATAAACTGGTGTAGACTTTTCTAATGGGCTCATTTAATCAATTCTCGAAGATCTGGAACCTGCCAAGGCATGATTGAGTCAGCCTGGAATCTAATGAGGTTTATTCTGCACCAAGGAAAACCCCAAAGAGAGATTTTATTGGCAACTTTTTTATTCTTTCTCCCAGTAGAGTAAGTTCCCTCTCAGGGATTCTTCTGCTTAAGAGAGGTTTTTTTCTTCATCATCAGAAATACACAGCGAACTGCACTCAATTAAAAAATATAATGGAAACATATAGAATAATAAGACAGTAAATATTGTGGTTATTTAGGACTTAAACTTATTACTTTGAGTGTTGCCAGGTTGTAGATGGGGGAGCTGCTTTCTTCCTGCAAAGCCATGCTGAATTCAGCAGCTCTTTTGTCATTAGAGCCATAAGGAAGACTTAGGTGAACGTTTTGTTATAGTTCACAGTCTAGGCTGCATCTGACTTCCATTTTATGGGATAAAAAAAATGACAAATCATACATAAATTCAGTTTGGTTTGCTTTCCCTTTTCAAAGTTCTCCAGAGACCTGAAATAATCTTCCTGACACCCATGCAAGGTAAGCGTGGCTATCGAGTTTTACAGCTGTGGAAACTGAGGCACAGAGAGGTGTCATTTGAAAATACAGGTGCCTGAAAGGAAGCAACTTGAGTCCGTGCTCCAAACTGCAGAAGCTCCAAGCTCCTGATTTCACTAGAGAACAAAAGGATGCTCAGAAAATATCCATCCAGCAGGCCCCTGAAATCTGCTGCAGAGCAAATGTCCCCAAAGTATGGTTCCCCAGCTTCTGGTCAGAGCACTCCTGAGTGATTGTCAGGAGCTGCATGTGGTCCCTAGCCCCCTTTAGGATTTGGGAATCTGACATTTTTGCTGATATTTGCTCCCAGCTTACCTGCTCTTAGTCAAGTCTCTTACTTCTATACCTGCTTTTATTTTTCCCTGTGCGACAAGTCTCCTTAATAAGCATGATCAACTCCACGAGAAAAACTCTTTAGCAACATAAAATACGTTTTTGTTTTTGTTTCTTGGGGTAGGCTTCCCTCTGAGAATTACTCACCAAGCCACATATTTGCTTTGCTCAGCACTATTCTTGTGGAAATATTTCTTGTTTATTTAGTCTTATGCTCTGGCCTGACATTGCCTTGTTGCTACAACACATTTGAGTAAGAGATTGAAGCACCCAGGGAATCCAAGAAGTTAAAAAACAAGCACTGAGTTTAACTGTGGTTTTTGGGGGGGCTCTGTGAATCAGCACATTCAATTTTCCAGCGTGTCCTGAGCCCTGTGCAGAGCTGGGATTGTTCTGGGTGTCTGAAGGCTCCTGTAGTTCACAACAAATATTTCCAACCTGGGGCAGATGTACCTTTGAAACATTGGTTATTTTCACTGAGCGCTCATTAGTTTGACTAATACAATTTTTGCCAATTCATAGTCTCAGTAAATGAAACAATATTGAGCTACTATTTCACAATTCTTCAAAAAGTCATCTATTCCCTAAACTACGGCAGAGATTTCCTCATCCTTCCCCCTAAGTTGTTTTCAAAGAGGGTTCAAAAATCATTCAGATAATGAGACTTTAGTACTGTGAAATTTTATCAAAGGGAGCTCTTTCCCTCGACTCAGATATGAACATATTTTGCCAATCAGATAAAACTTCCCAAGCTTTTTTTTTTTTTCTAGCAGTATCAGTGGTTAACTTGATCATATTGCACTGTAAACGATTTTGTGCTACAAATCATTTTTCATAGAATGTCTTTGTTATGTCGGGTGAACTCTGGAAAGATTATTTGTTAAGAACATTTCCAGGAACTTTACAGCGCAGTGTAGTCTTCAAGGAAATGAAAATTACTTTAAAAGGTCTTTCCTGAGATTAATAGAAGAGAGAATGTGTAATGAAAAGGACCGAAAGGGAAATATTTAGGTGTAGTAATAGGCAGAAGAAATACCTATTAAGCAGAATAAGGTCTGTGTACCAACCCCCTCTCCATTTTAAATTGTATATATTATTTTAGCTGTTAGGAATCCATCCTTCCACCTTGTGAAAGCTGACAATTTTTACTTACAGCCTGAAGCTAAATACTGCAGTGCCCTCAAAATGGAAGATGAAACAGGCCAACAGGTTTTCTTTGTCTTTTGAAAAAAAAAATAAAAATGGAGTGTCATTTCTTCTCCCTCCCCCTCGTGTATTCTTCCCCCCCCCCTCTCCCCTGCTACATCCCTACCGGTATTAGCAGCTTTTCCTCCAAAAAAGCACTAGATGGTGCCCCTTTTCTTTGAGAGTGACAGAGCTGGATTCCCAAGGGACATGCTGCCCTGCCGGGAAAAGCGTCGGACACAAAAACTCCGAGTGTCTCCTTGTCCCTTAATATAATTACGAGTCCAATATAAGTCTCTTTTACGTCTTTCAAGTCTTCAACCCTGAACTAGATCCGTTCTTTAGGAGACCCTCTTGTTCCTGTTGGGAAACGAGTCACGGCTTCAAAGATTCATGGGCAGTAAAATCATTTTATAAAAAGTGATTTTAAATCGAAAAGGGGAAAGAACAGGGTATGTGCCTTCCTCCCTGCTTTCAGTAGCCCAGCGTTGGGACATCAAAGAACATTTGCATTCTTTGCTGAAAAGAAAACTTTTCCAGCCAGTGATCTTTAATTAGATGCTAGCTGGTCAGTCTGACTGATGCTAATTTGTTAATTTTGTTACCAACCTTTGCCTTTAACTGACTGAGCAGCTGTTTGTAAATGGAATTGATATTCCATTTCAATATTCTTTTCAAATGAAGTGCCAAACAGGGAATCTGGCCTAGCTTTTTATCCTGCGTGTTCCGTCAACTATATATCTTTATTTAAAAAAAGAAAGTTTGTAGTTATGTTCGTCAGTTCGTTACCTAGCCTTTGAAATTGGAATGAATAATTGCCTAAAAGGATATTACCTACCTGCATCTGTGTTTCTTGCTGAAAAATAACCTGCTACATGTCATCTTTGTATTTAGACCATCGTATTCTAGACCCTAAACAGAAGAAACTGATAACACGACATTGAAACGAATTCAAAATCAACAACAAATAAAAGGTTTGCTTGTTAAGAAGGAAAGTTGAGGCAGATACCTCACCTCTCATTGTGAAAACACTAAAAATTAACTGAAAAAGAGCCACTTCCTTGGATCTGTTCATTTATGCATTTGAAACGGCATAAAAATAATCATTCTTTGAGGTGACCCAAGATAAATTAGTCCAGGTTTGTCATTTCTTACTATTTTTGTAAATGGTCCTTAGAAAATTAGGTCCATTGGCATCTGGGAACAAAAAATTCAACTGGGAAAAGAAGCTCTAATATGAAACAGAAAGAATTATTCCCATGCTCTGGCTGCCCTGTCATATGTCATGACATGTGGCAGGTTGACTGCTCATTAATTCTATTTATATCAGTATGATAATACACCCCACTGAGTACACATGTGTTAAAATATTCATAAATTATGTTTAGCGCAAGCAGATATACATTACATGCCAAAAGAAGACTATTATTTAAAGACAAAACTGGTAAACAGTCAAACATGGAAAAAGTCTTTTTAATGTTGGTCCAGTACGTTGTGTACCATCAAACTCAAATTTAATTGCCTTTACTTGCAGGCTCTGTCTCCAGCAATGCAATATCTATATTTTTGAACAGCTTGCAAAAGGAAGAAGCGGCTTTTACTGAAAGTAATTGGAATTTCAGCAATTACTGTAAATGTCATATTATCTCAAAGCAGTAACTATAACAATTTGAAATATTTAAAATGAAGCTTTGCTTTGACCTGCACATATTTCAAGGTGCTTTTACATGGCTTAAAGCTCCACTCTAAATATTAAAAAATTCAGATGTGAACTATTTTTGAAGGGAAATTCAGTTTAAACCCCAAAATACTGAATGGCAAATTTTAGGTAAAAAATTAGCCAAGAATAGTTAATCATCCTTGCTCAGGATATTTTATGTTACATATATCTCTGTCAATATTTATGTCTATATCTATATATGCTAAACTTTTACAAGGCCTGTTAAAACAATAAAACGAAAAGTGTGTTTCACAGGTAGCTAATTTTGCATAGAATGTCAAAGTAATCTCAGGATATTAAACCAGATATATCCGTGTCTTAAAATCAGTTTGTTCAGCATCAAAATGCTCTTCTACGTGCAATCAGTTTTGAATTTCTCCTAGCATTGGATCAGAATTATCATTCTTTTTTTCTGGCAAGAAATCATTACGGATTATGTTGAATCCCTTTATTTAAAAATATAAATTGGCAACTCTTTTTTCTTTCTCGGTAGAGTAAGCTCCCTCTTGTTTTAATGACGTTTTAAATTTAAATGCTTTAAACTATGTTTTGAATTTAAAAATGCATTTCAGAACTTCAGAAATGATCACAAATTATCTTAGACTAGTGGCACAGGAGTTAAAATCCCTGCAAGTTTGAAAATCATTAACAGAAGGTATGAAACAGCAGACATTTATTTGCAGTTATTGTGGAAGCAGTTCTCCTACTAAATAAGCACAAACCGAGCTGGTTTCGATATCCTGTCAGTGAATGTTTGGGAAAACAATTGGAAAACTTTTAAAAATATCAAATGTTGTTGTGGGGGCAGAGAGAAGGGAGAAGGGGGTGATTTCATGGTGAAATTTTGAGAAGATGGGATTTGGAATTTATATATAACAAAGGGCAGATAATTATCCTGTTTCTACTCCTGGTTTTTAAGAGACCTGAGCAGGGGCAGGATGACGTGGCTGACTCTGAAACTGTAAAACCACAAAACCATGCTGATGTTTCCAGCAGCAGGGAAGCTCAGTGTCTCCTGATAAAGGATGAAGTGGGGACACAGGAGCACGATGTCACAAAGCCATCTCTGCAGCAGATTTGGTGGGAAAGGTGTTTGTGGGCAAAAAAAGTCACCCCTCGATTTTGGGCTGTGTTGCCAGACTCACCAGCCCAGCTGATGGTTGTCCAGCTATACAAGTGGCTCAGTTTTAAACCATCAATTTTAAACCATTTTAAAATGCTTAGAAGGGGTTGGGAATTTTCTCTTGCTCAGATCGAAAAGGCTGGCTTGAGGAAACCGAAATGTTTTTTTGGGTTTTTTTTTTTGTTTTTGCGGGCAGGTATCAATTTCAAAGAAACTTTCATCAGAAGAGATTTGTCAGCCGTCGGATGGAATTTCTGGTGGAGACCAGAAGGAGATGGCAAAGTTGGAGTATCAGGTAGCGCCGTGATGGGTCAGGGCACTCACCTGGAATGTGGAAAATCAAGGTTCAGGCCTGGGGACTTGAACGTGAGGTTTTACAGAGCGTCCTGACACACAAGGCTTTGGAGTTGTTTGCTTGCTGTGCGTTTAACTGTTTATGCAAAGTGGAGCCCTGCGAGTGAGCAGGAGATCTCCAGACCTGATGTGTCCCTGATGTGTCCCTGATGTGTCCCTGATGTGTCAGACTAAGACCTGAGGCAGTCTGTGGAAAATGGGAGAAAGTGGCAAAGCAGGCAGCGCTGTGTGCTTTGCCCACCTTTTAAACACCGTCTGCTCATCTCTCATTCTTGTGTATAAAATCGAAAAAATCTTGGTCCCGGTGAGGAATGGGAGCATTTCTGAGATTTTATAACAGCTCTGCAAAATGCAAAACTCCCTTCTCCCATCCCACCTCTGTCCTCTTTCCCATAGAAACAAATTGCAAAAAAAAAAAAATCCACCGAATTCCTGGGAGCAAACTGTGACTCGTGTAAAATGGTTTGTCAGTTGCTAGAGAATTCGCTGGATGTAAGGCTCCTGGTATGTATAAAAATCACAGTCTCTTAATAAGACAGCTTTTAAAAATAAAACGGTTTCTGAATTTTAAGAAACTTTGTAATAATATAAACAAGGCTTTTAATCTTAGTAATGTTAGTAGCAAATTATATACAACATCTAATTTTATCAGACGATAACAGTTGTAGTTTTTATCTTCAAAAACAGGTTGTGAGTGCTTGAGGGGAATAACTCTTCATAGCAAAAGCTAAGTTAATTTTGTGTTGTCTTATGTTGCTGGCAGAGAAGCGTTTCTTTATTTGGTTCTTTTTTTCCTGCTTGTTTTTTTTTTTTCCCTCTAAAAAAAGGAGTCATTTCACGCAGCAGTTTATTTAAATACAGGGGAAAAAAAATCACATTAGAAAGATCTCTCATTATAAGCTTTCTGAAAGTTTGCTCTGCACTTTCATGTAAAACTTGGCCTCAGTACAGAACTGCTGTACAATCATTTTCATCTGAGATTTGAACATATTGGATGAACTAGAGCAGTTCTTTCTTCTATGCTGTCATTTTTTTTCCCTTGGAAATGATGAGCATATGGCAGCCACCCTTACTGGATTCTCAAACAACAGGAGGGACCTTATTTCGATTCCTACATCCTGTCATCAGCGAATCCCATGATATTTTGTTCTTGCAAGGCTAAAGATGTGATTCGCATTTGCCATAAGGACAGAGCTTAATGTGATGCCATTTTACCACAGGAGCCCTCAATCAGTTAATTAAACATGATATAAATCACTGCATGTATTTGTAAAGTAAGATTAATATGGCAAAGTCAGAGTAATGAGGAATCCTCACCATTGTCTGAGTGTGAATCACTGATACGAAGATTACCCTTTTTGAAACTGAATATCTTTGAGTGGGTTTTGTTGGCTTAATCCCTCAGACTGCTTTGTGCAACTTGAAACCCAGACCTGTCATCTTCAGCCAAAAATTTCAGCCATAACTTCCTCAGCTTTCACCCAATCATTTAAATCAGCATTCATAATACTTAGAAAGATCAAGCCTTTCAGCATACCACAAGGCTTCTTCATACCACCTGGGACATTGGCAACATGTTTAATAAATATTTCATTTCATTTCATCATGGAGAGTTTTCTTCTTCTTTTTTTTTTTTAAATTTTTTTTTTCCAGGGGATTTACAGGGTACCCACAGCAGCACATTCCATCACTATGGTCACTTAGGTTTACAGGCTTAATAAAAGGTTTTTGGTTTTTTTTTTTCTTTCTTGAAATGCTATGGAGCCTTGTTAAACTAGAACCATTACAGACACCCAAAATAGGTGCTCTAGAAAGATCAAAGTTTCCTTAAGACAGCTCTCTAGGGTTCTGGAGCTCTATTTGAAAACCACTCCGTTTACAAAGTAGAGATTTATCAACCCACACTTTGAAAATCCCGTGTTTCAGTAATAACGGCCTGATATCATTGAATATGGAATCCACCTCAGCCACTCCCCTCTGACACCAAACTTGGGACCACTCTGAAGGAAATATCTCCTGATAGATGGGCATCCCATGGCACTGTGTGCACCCTGTGATGTGGTGTCTTTCATGGAACACTGATTTTTTTTTGTTACAGAGCCCTAGGCCCGTATTTTGCTTTTTTAAAACACCAGACGTATCCTGCGTATAGCAGGCAGCCTTGGCCCTTTGTATTTCAGTTGGGAGAGGAAGGAAAAAGGGGAAGAAATGATGCTGACCTTGTTCTCGGACTAAATTCTGTGTTCATCAGGGCAGTGAAGGCAGGGGTCAGGGTAGAGGTAGATCCAGTGGAAGGAAAAGGTGTCTCCTCAAACAGAACCCCACTCTGGAGGCCTTACAGTGTCTGAAGAGAGTCTCAGAAGCTTTATGCTATCAAAGGAGCTGGCAAGAGGATAAGATTCAGCCAGAATTCTTAAGTGCTTTTCAGACTTTGTTCAGAAGATGCTTCTATCGCCTTGAGACAGATCTTGATAGCCTCACTTTGAGTGAACAGCACAAGTGGGACTGGTTGAAAATATTGGAGGGTGTCCCAGCTAGGATTGGGATGTCTGGGTGTAATTCAGTGTCAAAGAAGTTAACTTCCATCTCCCAGATCCCTGGAGAATATGCAGCCATTGTGCCATTTGCTCCTTCACCAGAAAAAAGGAGAAAAGTGAGAAAACACACGGGTGCTTTCTGCTTCTCCCAGCACAGTTGTGATGCTGGATGTCAAAGATCATGAGCAGAGAGTGCAGAAATGACTCCAAAAGCCAAAGAGAGGTCCTTGGACACTGATCCCTTTTCCCCTTGTTACCAGCAGGAAATTTTCCAAGCAGACCAAGCTTGGTCTAAAGTGCCCCACCCTCACAGACCCTGTGATGTGCAACTGATGGAGTCCAGGTACCTCCAGAAATGTGGGATTTGTGTGGGAGCCTTTCAAGATTTGTTTGGGGGCCTTTCAAGTTGCTGTTCTCTGTTCTGGAGCCTCTGCTTGTTTTTTTTATTGGTACCACACTTAAGGGCTTGACTCTGTGAGCCCTAAGCCAGAGCTTAGGAGCACACAGAGCTGGGCCCAAACATCAGGAGCTTGTGTAGCTNTTTTTTTTTTTTTTTGTCTGTCCTGATGGTCTTCAAAAAACCAGTAGATCCTGTGCAGCTGGAAGCCCCGTCGTTGCTGTTGGAGTTTTGAAGGGTCTGTATTTGCAAACGCGTGAATGATGAAAGTAAAAAGTGTAAGAGGAGAGTCCCTGCTGTATTCATAATTTTTTTAAGCTGCAGGTGCATAAACATAAACACTCGAGATGAGATGATCTCCTTTCTGTGCTCTTCATTAGGCTAACACAGTCTAAATTGAAACTGAAGTGAAAAACTCTGTTGCAGAATTGAGGGTTTCATTTCTGCTGCTGTTTTTTTTTCTCCCGTTCATGTGAAGTTCACAAACTCAGATTTGCTTTCGACGCAGCAGTTAATAAACATCATTGTGATACTGATCTGTGGATAGCTATTTGAGATTTAGCCTAAAAATATGCATAAATCACCTCACAATACCTTGGCAAATGGCCCGTTTAAAGAACTTCGCTCTTCTATGATCGCTGTCAATACGATTTTCATGACAAAGATTTTTATTATACCAAAATGGCTATACTGAAAGGCTGTCAGGAAAAAGATGTGTTTTCCTTTGAAGTCTTACAAGTATCCCTGTGTCTGTTATGATGCAGGATTTTTCCTCTCCTCTCCTCTCCTCTCCTCTCCTCTCCTCTGTTTTCCTCTGTTTTCCTCTGTTTTCCTCTGTTTTCCTCTGTTTTCCTCTGTTTTCCTCTGTTTTTCACAGTTTTCTGGTTAGAGTTGCTTATTTTTTCTGCTCTTGGAATTCATCACTCTCACAAAACTCCAGTTCCAGCTGCATTTGCTTACCGTGTGGCTTGCTTTTATGGCTCTCCCAAACCTATATTGCATTTTACAAAACCTGCAGCCCATAGTCCCCTGTTCATTCTTGTTCTTATTTTTTGCCCTGTGGGTGATATTGCTTACTTATCCAGCGCTGTCAGACCCTGAATAGCTTTGGTTTATTTATTCCTTTCTTACACTGTTGTGTTTTGTCTGATATCTAACCTAAAAATTCCTTGTCATTTACGATGAAGACTTGCAAAATGCAAACAGTTTACTGAGGGGATTAGAGTTGATGTGAAGGATTAATGCAGAGCTGAGGAATCCCCCTGGAAGATATTTGGATCAAATCCAGCTCGCACAAGTTACCACAAGTTGCAGTGGGCAGAGAGAATGTACGTTTTCATTGGTTTGAGGTATTTTTGTGTATAATCGCTCAAATATTGAGAAGGTTCTGTTTTGGGCAGGTTTGTATGATTTTGGGGTTGAATCACTCCAGTGCTTTATTTCAGGATGTTCTTCAAAGTGAATTTTACATTTGGTGCCTGAGCATCCATGGGAAAGGCACTTAGGGCTGATAAGAAGTTAATGTCTGATGTAGAAATGTCTGTGTGCATGTCCAGCCAGGAAGGGAAAGCAACACCACAGGACTTTTCTCCTCTCATTTGGCTTAGCACACAAATTGAAAATTTGTTTATTATCCCTTTTTTTTTTTGGAATTGAACTGCTTTATCCCCAACCTTTTTGAAAAGGTTACAAACATAGTGGGAAGACTTAACAGAAGACTGGTGTGATTTCCTTAAAGTCAGTTTAGAGGTGAGGAAGCAATCTCAAGTTTTTTGTATCAATCCCTCATGTTCCCTTCCCAAACACTAGTTCTAAATGGTACATTTAATACTATTAGCTAATATTGGTGTAGTTTCAGATGAAATCTTCCAGGGCACAGAGGTGAAGGATTAAAACTTGCAGGGCTACTTGTAGACCGGCCTATGGTGTTGGGATCTTTGTTGATTCAAGTATTTGATATTAAAACAAACAAACAAACAAAAAGAAGGCACAAAACCAAAAAAACAAAACCAAGACCCACCCAGAAAAACCTAAAAAGACAAACAAAAAACAAAACCCCAAAAACCTGAGCTTGAAAATGATCAGGATCCCTGTCCATGTGCTCTACATTTAATGTGTTGTAATTTCCTGTCATGTTTTTAGTAGATTTGTAATCCTCCTTGTTATAAGATTAAGGTAGGCTACAGAGACACGTTCCTGAATTTTCCCTGAGAAGTCAATGAGTGCAGTCAAGACTCCTCCATTTCACTGGCTGAAGGATCAGACCCAACTTTTGTGTTTGGTGGTAATGCTCAAGGAGGCTTTAGTGGCTTTTGTAATTTCTTTGCAGCATAATAAAAAGCTCTTTAGAACATTGCTACGTGGATTAATATAGAAAGTGCTGGTGATACTTTTATACACAGGGAGTTTAATACGAGGATGCAAGAGCAAATTGATTGCAGGCAATCCTGTGCTCGAGTACCCAGGAGTGAAAGGAATGATTACAACAACCTCTGGGATTTCTTCTCAGATGTGGTTCCTGAAAACACCCACAAAGTATTGGGCACAACAGAGTATTGTTTCCTTCTGATGTGGAATCACAAAAAAAAACATATTTTACTTGAGGAGGTGGGAGGCTTGAGGGGGAGAGGAAACTCAAGAGACATTAATGTTTAATGTTTTTAATTTTGTAAAATGAACAACAAAAAAGGATATGGTTTGTGAGTGCTGCTGAGATTGTTTAAACCCTGGCAGCTTGCTGTCAGACGAGATGCTGAAAGCCAGGAAGGAAGAAACCGAGGGGGCAAACTGAGTAAACTGCTGGCATGTCACCTTTGGCACCCTGATCTGACGGAAGAGTGAAATAATGGCGAAACAAATTTGGCACGCGTTGCTGTGGTTGCCACGAAATGACTCGCACCACCTTGAATTGTATCAGACAGGACCTTGAATTGCAGCCAGGCAGGTCTATTTCTCTTCTTTGTGGAAGGTTCTAGCTCTTACAGAGCTCATTTTCCTGGCCAGCCCCTGGGTTAAGGACTACATTAATTGTGCTTTTTTGCTTCACTGAGCCCTTCCAGGTTGCCCTCTTCTGCCCTGGCAGAGAGCATGACCGTGGCTGAGGGTTTCCAGACAGACAATGCCACATCTCTCAGGAATGAGGAGGAATTCTCAGAGGGCTTTAAACACCTCAGCTTACCAAAGGTGTTTTAACCCCTGGTAAATGCTGGAGAGTAATTCAAGTTATACAGGTTAGAGCAGTGTCTGTATATTCTCTGCACAAAGGAGCTCAGGAAGCACCATTGCTTTTCTGTGGCAGATCTTCAGGGTGGGGAAGAGATAGTTTCAAGGGAAAAATAAATACAATTAAAAAAAAATCAGTCTGGAATCTGACAATGAGTTTGTTTCAATAAAATAAAGATTTTAAAGTAGTTATTTTAAAACAGTTAATAAGCAATATCAGTGTTTGTAGTTTACCACGCTATAAAATAAAAACAAAGTCAGGAAATAAAAGTAAGAATTAATGATTTTAACAAAATCAAAGAATTTTTGCCTTTTGAAAGTGAAGCGTTGCAGCTTTTATTGTGAAGCCGAAATTTTTTTGGCAGAAAAAAAAGAAAAAAGAAAAAAAATCTGTTTATATTTCTTCCCCCTCTTTGAGGCTGACTGATTGCTTTAATTTGTAGGGTGTATGTGTGCTCAAAGTGCTCGGGTTGGTAGTATCCATCTGGTGTATACAACTCTCAGTGGTCAGGGCATTATAATACTGTGCCTCACTGGAGATTTTCCTGGAAGGGGATGCAGGAGTTGCTCCAGCACAGCTCTGACACCGGTGAGACTGTGGCAAAGGAACAGATGTTGCTGTAGGTGAATAATAATCTGCTGTTATGGGGGCGGGAAGGGGGGGTGGGCACACTACAAATGAACAACACTGAGCTCATTTAGGTGTGCGCCGGTTTAGGCTGTGCCTTCAGCTGTGTCATCTTTTTCAGGAGCCACCTTTGTGTTGTTTCTGTCCTGTCGGAGCCCCAAAACTGAGATCAGGTGTCTCTGTGAGTAAGGGACTTGGGAGGAAGGAACCTGTCTGGTTATGACTGTTTGCTCAGGTTTGGCAAAGAAGAGCTTTGTGTGGGAGGGCAGGCAGCACCTCGGTGAGCCTCTGACCCTATTTACTCCCCAGAAACTATGGGAATGGGAAAAAATTTAACTGGTGTAACTCAGACCATAGCCATTTTTCCATATGTCTCCCCTTCTGCTCTGGGTCCAGAAGTTGCTGGGACATCCATTCCTGTGGTGGTGCAGCAAATACTTCTCATCCAGGACAGATTGATAGAACAATTCATGCTATTCCTCCTGTAAGTGCCCTGCAACATACAGAGGATAAAGTAATGCTTGTATTTGTTTTACAGTGGGCTAAGGATGGGAAGACTCCAAAAAGTTGCCTGGGATAATGTAGGGAAAATTTACTGTAAAGAACTAATTTTATCTTTTCTTTTTGAGGTTACCGACTATTGTTATGTTTTTTCTCCCGTGAGCAGCAGGGTCATTGCCTGCACAGCCTAACCCAGAAAAAGCACTGTCCTCAGCTAGGCCAAACCCACCTTGCAGGAATAAAAAACATTTCATTGGTTTTCTCATGTAATTTGTGCCACACCAATATCTCCAGTCACTGTGTTTGATGACTGTTGAAGACCCTTCATTTTATTTGGATGATCTAGGTACCCTGCACTGACAACTGCCCTCACTGCAGCATTGCTGAAGAGCAACTGTGTGTTAGGACAGGCCTTAATCAATAGGTGTATGTTTTTCAAGCAATGAGAGAATAGCTTAGAAGTGGAGTTTTAAAAAATGCAGAATGCTTTTATGAATCAGCTTAGTTATAGCTAAGTTTAATTTAGAAAAGAGCCTCTTCAGCAAATGAAATTTTATGGCGCCATTCCCAGTTGGCCTTGACTTTCCATACAGATTCTGAATCTCAGCGCAGGTCAGGAGGAGACCTGAACTCCTTAGTATGAGGGTGGCTGGTGTTCAGCAGCTGCCATGACAGGCAACTCAGAGGAAATGATAGAATAGATGAGGAATCCAGAGCTGGGGTTTGGTTTGAAACTGTGTGTCAGGTTTCTTTCAAACTACATTTTAAAGTGAAGCAAAAGATGTGATAAAAAGGAACTTGTCAGCAATCATTAGACCTAAAATTAAACCTGCTCTTCTACTCAGTTTACAGGCATGTGGAAGCGTGTTAGGCTGCTGCTCTGTACCAACAAACAGGCTGAATCCCAAAATGCTCTAATACTGGTTCTAATTCTTTGGCCATTTTGCCCCTGAAGTTCTTAAGATATTTACATGCCTAGTCCTGTCAGCTGTGTCACCATTCCTGCAGCACAAAGTCCAGGTACTGAGCACTGCAAAACTTACCACTTATGGTTACAGCTCCCTCTTCTCAATAAACAGTGGCTGTTTAAAGGCTGCTCAGAGCAGGATCAAGAGTAGAGGACAAGCTTTGAAAAGTCCAGTTTATTGCCAGACTCTTTTCCTTTTGAACTGACAGCTCTGAAGGGAGGAAAAAACTGGTGTAGACAGTGAAAGCCTAAAGCAGCAGCTCTGTTCAGAGCGTGTGACAGATTGAAGAAGTCAGGAGCTGAGTGACATCAGAGCTTTCCAGGAGCAAGATCTTTCCCAGGCTGCAGAAACAGGTTCCATATCTCCTGTGCTTGCCTGGAGACACGAGGCTTGTCAGTCCAGATAGCTCCGATTGAGATAAACACTTTTGTTCCCTTGCTTTGGAGGGGGCATTGCCTTTCCTGAATGACAACCCACCCATGAAATGCTTTCAAACCTGTGGATCTCCCACAGAGGATCCTGCAAGCAGTCCTCATCTGTCTGCTCTGATTTCCCTTCTCTCCATAACCTATTCAGATCTCCAGAATGAATCTCATAAATACAGAACTGGGTTAAATCTGTGTCGATTTCACAAGCCTCCCGTTGTTGTTTTAGCCTAATCATGCTGGTTTGATGGGTTTTACCTTGGCCTCTGTTGTGTTTCCATTGTGGCCAGCTAAGCTTGCTTTGCTTTCCACTGATATTGTCTTATATTCAGTGTTTTGACTTTACATGACCCTGACACTGCGTAAGGGGGAGGAGGATGGAAAAATTGTATTGCTGATGGCTAATCCTGTGCATTGCTCAGAGACTTCATCCACTCCAGCAACCTTTTTTCATGGTAATATTTTTTTGTCAGCAATAAAAGGATTAATTCTAGAAATCAAGCTCTTTTGATTATGATAAGCATAATAAATATCTTAGACAAATTGCTATCCTTTTAAGAATATTAGTAAATGAAGACCTTTGCTCTTTTTGGCTGGGTTTGAGGCTGCTGGTACATGTATTAATACCATCTGCACTGTGTGCTAATACAACTCCTTGTTGTCTGGTCTTCCTGGGAATGCATTATATAGATTGCAGCTGGTTCAGGATGCAGCTGCCAGGGTCATGACTCACACTAAGATTAATCATTACGCCTGGGTTAGCTTCATTTCTTCGACTACCCATTACATTTAGCAGAGATTATGAGATGTTACTTTTAACTTACAAGGCTTGGGCTAACACCTACTCACCTCAGCAACACCCAGGCTTTTATAGTGTGTTGTCTCTTGGTAAATCTCCTAGAGAAGCAGAGTCTTTTGAGATGATTTGCTTTCAGGTTGAGGAGCAAAACCCTCAGCGTTCTGTGGGTGAAGTGGCACACGGGGAGAGTCTCACGTCTTTGGGTTCACTCCTCTGATGGGGGTTTATTTGTGCCCAGTGTACCCTGCCAACGCAGAACTTCTTGCTGGAGGAAACAAAGAGGAGGATGAAAACCTCCGCAATTTACCTAGCTCTCTGGATTCAGTGCCAAGTATTTTGAGTGATAGCCATCCAAAGAAATTCGGTTTCCTCCGAAGGGAAAAGCCAGCATGAGTATTTACCACTTTACATGCAGCTAAGATCACGTAACAATGAAAGCCATGGTGAGTATTTACCACTTCACATGCGACTAAGATCGTGCCACAATATGACACTTCCCAACAGAAGCGTACAACACAAATCAGCTAACAGAAATGAACAGGAGCCTAACTCGACCACATTCCCCGAAGCTGAGTCTCTGAGATCTTCTCAAGCATAAAGGGGAAAAAAAAAAGCCACACGTACAGAAGACATTTGAAGGACAATTGACTAAATGTGCCTGTGGTGTTCCACATCAGAGCTGTGAAGAGGAAACTTGAGGTTACCTTTTTTATGTACATATGGTTTAGGTTCCTGCCCCTAGGGTTGTGGCAAAAGCTATTGTTGCTAAAGGAAACCTGATTGTTGATGTATGGCGTAGAATATAGGAAAAAAAATTATTTATTTTATGTGCTGCAGTTACTTTATAATGTTGTACAGGCTTTTACCTCACCGAGCTGCTCAGCCCTGAGTACAGTGAGAAAAAAATATCTGTATCAGAGAGCCATAGGGTGTGATAGCTACTGAGTGAGAAAACACCCTTGTTTAGGGGGAGAAACAAATTTTCTGAAGTTCCATTTGGCAGAGTATGAAGGAATAGGGCTTGTTTCTCTGCAATGAGCATCACAGCTCGAAGTTAGTTGAGTGTCATTTTTCGGGAGAAGGTCAAACTTCCTCAAAAAGTGTCCTGTAGAAATGGGCTGGCTTTGTCTCACGCTGAAGTTAAGCACTCAGCTGAGGGGTTTAAGCCAGGAATCTGTTTACTCTCAGCAACTTCTTCTGTCAATAAGGGAGACCCTCCCTCCTGAGGGCAGCAGGGATATTCAGCCATACTCTGCAGGTGTCTGTTCCTCATCACCAACTCTGAGATTTAGAAAAGAAGCACCTCAGGCTGCTGGCTAAGGCTGGAATCCAGCTTGCAATATAAATATAGTTTGGACCTAGGAAATTCGTGCAGAGCAAGATCAATCCTGGATTGGGCTCTTCTAATTAAGCACTTGAAAACTCCCAGGGTCTAATCTGGCAACCTGAAGGCAGCTGTTGTGGAAAACATAAGAGGGAGGAGAGTGACACTTTTCACCTCTAAGGGGACACATGATGCACTTCATACCACAAGAGGAAACTTGTAGGGAGCCACGTTTGAGGGATCCTCACTCTAAACCCAAGAAGAACCCTTTCAGCTGAGCAGGAGAGCTCTCAGGGCTCACCTGGGGTTTCTCTGGAGGGTGGAGCCATAGGAGCCATTTGGGGTTAAGACACAAAACCTGAGAAGGTGTGGTCTGGTTAGGGGCTGGTGTTCATACCAGCCAACTAAAATCCTCTGTGGAGCTGGGGAAAGAGCACCTTCAGGAGGTGAGTGTGTGGTTGAGCTCTGCTCTCTTATGATTTCCCAAGTATTTGTTGGCAGTTTAGGGATGTCCCTTGAGAGAAAAGGTTCAAAAGAATGCCACCAGCCTGCTTGTGTGATGGGTGTTGTGTTCCCTGATTTTTGCAGTTAAAGGTGTTGTAGTTGTGGGGTAGACTCGGGGGGCCTTTCTACATCCTATTATCTTAAATTAAATTTTTGTGGGTTTTTTTTCTTAAGGTCTCAAAGCGATTTTGTTGTGCATGACTTAGTCATACGTTTTTTTGATCAGAATTTTGTAGTAAGTAGCTTCAGTTAGGACTACAGAGTTCTTTGAAGTGACAACTTTAGAAATGGTGAAGACTCCCTTGAGAGAAAAGGTTCAAAGGAGTACCACCAGTCTGCTTGTTGGAGATGGGGGTTGTCTTCCCTGAGTTTTACAATTCAAGGTGTGGTAGTTGTGGGGTAGACTCAGTGACTCAGGAAGTCCCTTCTACATCCTATACTCTATTATCTTAAATTCAATTTTTGTGGGGTTTTTTTTAAGGTCCCAAAGTGATCTTGCTGTGCATGACTAACACTTAGTCATATGTTTTTTTGATCAGAATTCTGTAGTAAGTAACTTCAGTAAGAACTAGAGAATTCTTTGAAGTGACAACTCTAGAAATGCTGAAGACTCCTTCATGGAATGCATAAGTTTTGGGGTTTTTTTTCAAATTCAGTTCTTCCTTTGATTTCAGTCCTTCTGGTGCCCAGTAATTCCTGAGTCTCCAGCTGTGTTTTATGCAGTGATCTAAAAGAATCTTTTTGCTTTCGGAGCAAAACTGTTCACATAGGGATACTAAACTCACGTGTGCAGATTTCCCTGTGCTTGCCTTCAGCCCAAACCTTCATTTAGTGGAATATACTTTAGTTGAACCTCTCTTTCTTGAAGAAATGGTAGTGTAGGGTTCACACCAGTTGTTTTAGAAGCAAATATATATGTATGTGTGTACTGGAGACTTAAAGGAGGGTTTCTGTGCAGTTATTCATTCCCACAAAAATACACACTGAGTGTCAAATCTGAGCAGAGAGGTGAGGAGCAATGCTCAGCAGCTTGTCTTGGTGCCTAAGGAATGTGCCCAAGGGGCTGGACTACAACTCCATTATCTGTCAGCAAATTTCCATGAAATGAATCTTATTTTACTCCAGGTTCCTCTGAGATCTGCCTGTAAGCCTGAAATTTACAGGAGGTGAATTTTCCTGGGGTGAATTACAAACCTCTGGACCTAAAAAATGTGTTGGTTGTAACTTTGGCTCCTTCAATACATTCGAAGCTCCCTTTTGCCTTTCTATAGCAGAGGGAGATCCTTTTCTCTTTGACTGCACGTTACTTTTGGATGTTATTTACAATCTTGCTGTTGTGTTGTCATAAATTAATAAAACAACAACTTTGCATGCAGCCAAGAAGATGTGCACTTTGGATTCTTTTATGTGATCACTTTGGAGAGGGAAGAAAGAACGATGTTTATTACATGATGTTTCTTTAAATCCCCCAGGATTAACATTTTCAGCTCAGTCCCCACCAGACCTCTTTGTAGGTCACTTATGTGTGATACCCTGCTTGCACCCATGATTTGGAGATGCCTGTATTCAAGTGACCTAAATTTATTCAGAGAGAGAGAGAGAAGGGAGGAGGGAAGAATTGGGGGATTGTGAGAACAAAGTCTGTCTGAAAATTTCATGAAATGCAGTTCTCCTTCCTGGAGAAATTAATTCAGAAAAAGACTGGTTTAAGAAATTTCAAAATATAAAGGGATGGATTAATTTAGGAAGGAAATGGTGTTATACAGCAGCTCAGAATGTGGACAGAAATGGAAATGCAATTAGGGGTATGGTTACAAAATATAGATGCAAAAGAGGCTTTGCAGTGAGATGTCTGGCACTGCACGATCCAGAAAATGAACTCAAATTAGCTGCATTCATATAAAGTTTATATGAGAGTGAAGGAATCTTCTGGAAGTGATGGTCCCATTAGCAAAGTGACACGCCTTTATTAACGTTATACAGCTGCAATAACCTTAATGGAGCAATCTAGTGTTCTTCCCAGAGGAAGATCTTATCTCATTTATTAATTGTCTTTCTAGTAGTTATTAGTTCATCTGATCTTGGGTAAGTGCAGGGGCTGAAAACTCTGATGCTGCAGATAGGGAGTGGGTTTAATGCAGGGTTTTAGTGACTGTGTTCCAAGCAAGCTCGACTTGTGCCTTGATATATGTTTCCATCTGGCCCCACTACCGGCTGTGCAAATAACTTCATTTGCATTGTAGCCTGAATTAGTCACCTGTTACTAGTGTGCAAAGCAAGGGTTGTCTTCTTTCAGCTGCTGACAAGTGGCATTTAAATATATCAATCTCAGGTGCATGAGAAATTAGGCTGCTGAGCACATCCCTGGTGCTTCCCCTGGCTGGAAAGTGAGGTAATGATTAACAGGGAGAGAGTGAAGCTGGAACAGTTGTTTGGAGCTTGAGGGGGTGTTAATACTGACTGCAGTAATTGGATGCTTTTATCTGACCTGTAAAGTCTTGCCTGTAAAGGGTTGTTTGTTTGGTTGGTTTATTTGTTTGTTTGGGTCTTGTTTATTTTTAAGCAGAAATGAGCATAGAGGAAATAGAGATTCTTGTTTCCCTCATGACACCTGGTTAGAAAACAAAGCAGCACCTGCCACCCCGATTATGTGGAACACACAAGTGGTTCTGTGTGTTGTACAATGATTTTAAGTGAAGTTTGTGGGGAAACAAAAAAAAACTGAGATGTTTTGTTGATGCAAGGTGGCACCTGGTAATATTGCAATGGTTTCTTTCCAACGTGGAGATACACCCCAGGAATGCAACTTGTCTCAGCTGGGGTGATTTTGAGGAGGAGTCGTCCTGTACCTGTAATTTGTGGTCAAGACACGCTGGAAGGATGGATGGAGGATGTTCATATGTTATGTGTTGATGGATGAGCGGTTTCAGTGAGATTTCTCCTGTTACCAGAGTAAAGGGTAAGGGTGAGAGGTGTAGGACTGCAGGCTCTGAACCCCTCCCTGCTCAGTGAGGTGGCTATTTGGATTTTGAATTTTGATTTCTTGCCCCTAGCCTCCCCCTCCTCCAGCAGGGTATTCGGATACCCATAGCAGAGGGCAGAATACCACCCTGTTAATTCTCTGGAGTAGAGCTGCTCTAACTCCTGGTGGGGAACTGAATGTATGGCTCATGCCCTAAAGCAAAGTGTATAATGCTTAGAGAACAGTGAGAGATTTTTTTTTTGTTGTTGTTTTCTTTGCTGCTGGAATAAATTATCATGGTGGAGTGCTGTGGTTTGGACTTTTCCCTAGATGGGCATCACCAGTAATGTGCATTTAGCAAATAACGTTATTAAGTTGAAAAGATGCCTCTCGCAAATTTTATGGGCTTGGAACAGAAGGAAAATAACAGCATTCAAGGACTTCTAATACATTGTTTTCTCAAGATTAACCCCAACAATGCCTTCCCCTCTGCATCCTACAGCATGATTTTTGTAGGTCATATAATGCTGCTGTTTAGTTGTATGGACCTGTTAATTTTTTTTTAACCAAGCCTAATATGCAGCACACATGAGGAGAAAAAACATGCAAAAGAAAGAAAAAAAACTTCTGTCCTTAACATTCATTTATGCGTTTGTCAGCAAACAAAGCTAGTCTTGGCATTTATTTATGTGTGTAGATCCATGTACAATATTCAGTGTAAACATAAGGTCCTCTCAAGCTTTATTTATGACCTCCTGCATCCAGTTCTTAATTACCTCGAGATATTTCTGTTGAGCCAAAATGAGATGTGAATCTAAGGCAATAGATCCAAACCTAAAGGACCTGGGGGACACAGGTAAAAGCATCTTCTTTACTCCAAAGACGTAGACTGCAGGACTCGTGTTGCATAGCTGAGGAATGAGTGAAACTAGGAAGTTAAAACTGAGTTCCTGAGTGGAGGCTGTATAGGGCTTACAGGTCTGTAATGCTGCTTGTACTCTAGGGATTATTAGCAGTAGAGGAAACCATTTTTGGGTTCAGGACTTGATTCTTTTGCCCACATGATGAAAGAAGAAATTGGCAGTCTGTATAATAATATTATATTTCTTTGGATGCACACAAAATGGTAAAGTTTATGCAAAACATATTTACAGTCTTCCTCAGCTGTGAGGGCAGAGGATATAATCATCAGTGTATAAAGTGAAAAAAAGTGAAATTTCCTGAAGTGTTAGAAGGAATGACAAGAAGGAAGTTGTGCTGTTGATCCCCATCCAATAGGTTGCCACGAGTAAGATTCGTACAGAAGCTGGCTTAGGTCCAGGCTGCAGCAGAATTAAGCACCTATCCCAGCACACACAAACACTTGTTAAAGAAGCAATGTTGTTGGCATGAATAGTTGAGAAATTTTATTACTTTTGCTTACACTGCATGCAAATGTTTTTGGGTTTGTTTTTTTTTTTCATTTGACTCACAGAACTGGGTATCCTGTGACAAAAGGGGTCATGTAACTTACTTCACTTGGCAGCAAAATTGCAGTCATCTTTTGAGCCTCCGAACGGATTCATTTTTGTTCTGGAAGTGTATATTGGTTATTTTCTCCTGGTTTTCTTTAATGAGCTTGCCTTTGAAGCCTTCACAGTGACAAACTGGAGCGACTCACGCAAAAGAGTTAAAGGGAAGAAGTCGTGAAAATTTCAAACTATCACATTTCTGCAAAGTAGCCTTTTGTGAAACTTATACCACCATTCTCTAAAGAAAAAAGCAGTTAAGTTATTTAAGAGGTTTCAGATTGGCTGGCTGATCAATATCAAGTACTAATAACGCTGTATTAGCAGAGACCTACACACTCAGGCCTTTTTACCATGATATCCATTTATTGATACTAACATTTGACCATACACAAGAAATTATTTTGGCATTATTTTTGACGAACGTTGTTCATACGTGTTATATGGCTTGATCTTGCAAACCTTTACTCGTGAGGGTAGTCAGTTGTCTTCAAAGGTTTTTAAGAATGGCCCATATGCAATACAACCCTGATTATCCAAATGTCAGGGGAGACATTGAACAAGTTCATATAATCGACATTTTGAATAATGAGGAAATTTCCAGGGCAATTAATAGACATCAGGGGACATGACCATCTTTCAGACGACAGGGAGATTTCAGAAAATTTAGATTTTGATAGCCGAGTTCCTAATATATGTGCTATTGAGAGACTGAAATGGGAGAACACTTGAAATGTGTGCATATATTCCTTAATAGGCCTTTCCCTGGAATCAGCCAGAGTTCTATTTACTGTGGTATTGGCGTTGAGGGTCAAATTGTCACAAGCATTTAGCTTAATATTGCAGTAACTCTGCTATTAAGAGTCAGGTTCCAGGAACACGGTGTTAAATCAATGTGGGAATTATCAGAAGTAAAATGTTATTTAGAAATGCATCGGTATCAGTTTGGGAATTTTTTAAAGAAAAAGAAATCCCATGAAATCATGAAAGTAAATAAAGTTAAATGGAGGAATGTCCCAGAAGTAATGAAAGAAGAGAAATCCAGTCTGTCTTGGGGGAATGGATACCCAATAACCATATAAACACCCAAGGGAGGTTCAGTTTATGTCAGAATGACTGTCTCTGAACTTGGAGCTGGTCATGCTGAAGATAATCCAAAGCCAGAAACTCCTGGGCTGTGACTCCTGCCCATCTCTGCGCAGACCAACAGAAGGTGCTGCAGTGGGAGGCACTGATTTCCTTCCTCCCCAGATGGCTGCATTGGAGCACCAGGGATGCACATAGATGGCTCTGCTGGCCCCTGTGCAGGGAGCACCGATGGTGGCTCTGTAGCAATATATTTGAACAGTTTAAATGTTCAAACTCTTCCATTTGAACACTTTAAGCCACAGTGTGATCCAGCCAAACCATCTTTAGTCATTCTTATCAGAACCCTCTAGAATTCGTCAAGGTTGCTAAGGCACAAATTGTTTTAAAATAAGGAAGGAGAGGCTGAAAAACAGAATACCAAGACTACAAAAAAATAAAAAAAACTAGATAAAGAAGGGCCATGAAACACTAAGCTGTAACCAATCATATTTCCTGAAAAGTGTGTAGAAAAGATAAAGGCACCAACCAAGCAACGCGTGATCGCACAAACAGTAGTTTTAGAATGTATAAATATAGCTTAATAAACAACAAATAACTTTATAGCTTTATAAACAACAAATTAAACAACAAATAGCATAGTAAACAATAAATAGCTTCTGCTTAATCATATCCTAGTTAGTTGTCCCGAAGTCCTGAGGTCCTGCAATGGTTCTGATTTCCTGTCCTGGGGTCAGCACTGCCGCTGCCTTTAAGCTGTGTGTCCGTAAAAGCTCTGGTATGGCCTTGCATTCCCTGCCAACCAGCAGCAGAGGCAGAATGATGACAATCACAAGTGATAGTGTGCTGGGGGTGCTTGGCATTCCGTCCTGAGTCAAAACACTAATGTTTGTAGGAAGCTGAGACTGATGCACCAATTTATTTTGGCGCGGGGACGAGCAGCCGCTCGTTTCCTAGGAAACATGGGGCTGTGCATATGCAGCTCTGAGTGTTGAGCCCTAATGTTTTCCTTCGTGGTGATGGAGTAGAAAGTTTGTCTGATGAGATCTATTATGCTTAAAGCAGAAGGGAAAATAAATTTGGAAAGTCGCGCTATTTAAAAAGGAGATGGCAGCAATACTGCCAAAGTCACGAGGAAAAGGCAGAAATAATTCAAGAAAATAAAGGAAGTGTCCTTTCTGTCTATCTAATCTAAGAATCTGGAGATTTTTATAGTTGCAGAGCCATCTGCTAAGTTTCATTTATTGTGCAACTTTACTACATCGCCATCATCTGCTCATTAATCTGCCTTTTTTAGGTCTACTTCTGAAATCCTGAACCTCTGAGCATCTGTCAAATAGCTGCCATTGGTTTTGAAACAGTCATATGTGTAGTCTAAAGGTTTTTATAGTCAGTCATTTTGTGTTGTGTCAATATTACTCAGCAAAAGCTTAGCAGCTTGTAAGAAGCACACATCGAGCTTGTCAGTAAACCACTGCCACCACACCCTGACTCTCTGTGTTTCTTACTAGAAAAGTAAATAAAACAGAATTGTTGGCAGTGTATACCATGTCTCAAGACATGGCTTGGATGGTGTGGCAGCATTTGGTCCAAAAAAAAGGAGGATTATGATCACAAATGACTGATCCCAGCAGGAGCCTTACCCTTGGCTCAAATGGCTGAAGCTTGGACCAAGGTCAAGGACTTTTGGATGTTGGATCAGACCTGGGCATTCTGTTGTGACCTGAACACACGTTGCTGAGATGAACACAGGGAAAATAATAAAAAAACACCACATTAATTTCAATCAATGCATAGAGTTCCTCAAATACAGCATCACATCCTTCAGAGGTGGTGAAATGATTCATTCTTCCTGCTCATAGTTAATAGAAAGAAAAAATAAGAGAGCTGATCTCCCTGAAATGCAGAGCCCTGGCATCTGTGTCTGGGTGCATCTCAGACTAATCCATACCTTTCCCATTATCATAGCAGCAGGCAAACTGATGTGTTACCTGAGAAGGCACCTGGAATTCAAATTCTGCCTTTCTGGCCCCGTTGGAGGCGAGGCAATCCATGAAGCCCCAGGAGCCAAATGAGCAGTGGCTGCCTCTGTGAGTAAATGCTGCTGGAAATAGGTATTAGCAGGTCTGAGGGACTGGAGTCCTCTGCTGCCAGATGGCTGCCAGGATGTCACCACCCCGTGTGCAGCTTATGGATGCCTTTGTCATTCCTGCCCTGAGCTTTCCTGGTATGTTTTTTTAGGCATTGATCTAATTTTGCCTGTTTTAGGTAAATCTCGGTAGCAGTGGATGATTCAGCTCAAGGATTGGTTTTTTTAGGGACTAATCATTCTGCCTTCATCTACACTCCTAATTTTTGAGGTTAATCTCCACAGGCTTTTGCTGGGAAAAGCTGAAGCTTCCATTCTGAAACCTCCTGTGAAAGGACCAACCCCAGGCATTTTGAATCACACTCTGTCTGAATCTTTCTGTCTTGATTATGTATGGGACTAAAGAGGCTGTATTTCTAATTTAGGCGGTTACAGATGAGGTACCACAAGATGGATGAGGTGATCCTACAGCCTGCTGATACTTCCTGGCCCCGTGTTCCTGCTGTTGCTCTTGCTTCAGCTTGGGTGCTTGTGCTAAAATGGCAGGAAACTATGCCAGCAAAACAAATGGAGCCAAGGCAGCCTGAGCCCTCTGACTGGGATGAAGGTGGGGACCAGAAATGGTGGCAGAAAGACTTGCCCTGTAGAGTGGGAACACTCAGCTCTAACCATGATCCTTGAAAGCCACCCTCGATCCTTTAACTGAGGGAAAAAGTTGTGAAATCCCATTGTTGCAGTGACTTTCCTCAGTCCTTTTAATGGCAGCAGCAGTGACAGGTGGTGTTGGGCTTGTCACACAGCTGAGGCCTCTAACTGTGCTGACTGATGGGGGACAAAATTATTAGCCAGGAATGCTCCTGAGGTAGGAACAGCGATTCCCTCCTGTGGAATTGCACTTGAGTTACTGAAAGAAGCACCCAAAGGTGTTTTCTCAAAATCAATGTTTTTGCCAGAGCACACGAGGTTCTGCTATTGCCTTGAATCATTTACATTTTTGTTACAAATGCAAAAGTGTGTTTGTGACATGCCAGTAGATGCATATTTCCTTTGGGGAGGGGAGGAGTAGGGAAAAGTTGTCATCAGAACCTCTGCTGAAGGCAAGAGTTCTCCCTCTGAAGTAAAAAATGTAGCAGCAGACACCTGACCTCTGAGATGTCTTTCAGTGTGGGACATTGTCCTGGTTTGGAGCAAATTTTGGGAGTAAATTCTGAAGTGGTCTTTCCTAGAAAGCAAATTCAAGCAGCCCCTCCCTTAACAAGTTTGGAAGGTAAATCTCCTTGGAGAAAAGTGGAAAAAACTGTTCATTTGACAAGCAAAGTACTCACAAACCTGAAAAAAATGAATGATATTAAACAATGGAAGGTCTCCATGTTCTGAAGAGATGGCAAATTCAGAAAATCCTTGTCGTGGGGTGTACCTGGGTTTGCTCAGTTTCTCATCAGCCCCTCCTACGCTGGAAAATGCCATCCTGGTCCCCAGTGGGCCACAGGTGTCAGTTCAAAGTGTTTTTTTGGGTTTTCAATCCAGAGCAGGGCTGATCAGTTCTGAGAAAAAGAAAAACCACAGTCTGGGGATCTTCTGTGCCTCAGCTAGCTAAAAACTAACTAAAAGCACAGATATCTGTCATGTTGTCTGTCTGTTCTGCAGACAGCACAAACCAGGAGCAGAATGCAGGGCAGTGAGTGCAGTTTCTGAAAACAAACTCCTCTCTTTTTTTTCCCCCCTTAGCTCTCAGAACCAGTCTGAAAGGTGCACAACTTATTTCTGGGCTAAACAGATGAGTGGAGACACAAGTCAGCATCATAAAGTCACCCCAGGACAGACATACAATTAGATGTGCTGTTTGCCTGAGAGGAGGGAAAAGAGGAAAAGATCAACTCGTATAGTCATCCTGACAGTAGATGTTGTCATTTATAACCCAGCAGTACCTCTCTAAAGTTAATAAAACTGAAGTCCTTCAGTAAAATTAGCTCTAAGATGCACTTTTTGCCTGATATTTAGAAATTAAACCTCTGCAGCAAATAGAATAGAGCTTCTGTTCTAACCTGGCATCTCCCTCCATTAACAATAAATAATAGTGGAACAGGTGGAAAATTAGCATCTTCTTCTCTGACCAGAGAATATTTTATTATGGATGGAAACTTGTCTATTTTTTCATGGAGCTGTTCTGACTTGTTAGTTTCTACACCTCGAATCAGAAGTGGCTGGCACGATGAGGGAACTGAGACCTGAGCTATTGTCCAAGTGTCTGGAGTGGAGCCTCCAAGCAGCGGTGCCAGAGTGTTTTCCATGCCTATTTGTGATGAATGAATTGGCTGGACAAACTATGAGGGAAAGCATATTTCCAGTGGGACAGTGAGTGATGAAATTAATGGCCTCGGCCTTGAAGTCTGAAATAAGAATTTTACATGGGGCCAGAAATCAAAAGCCTGAACTTTGTATTTAACAGTTCAGACTTTATTTGAAGTCAGTGATTTTTAGAGGTTGTTATCTTTTGTGATCAAATTAGTGCACATTCATACAGCTTGGCAGGGAATGAATTGTGCTGTGGACTACTTCTGGGCTGTGCTGCTGGATTTTGACAAATCCATCCAGTCCCACACTGTGGAATGTGTGGACAAGGTTCAGGTCTGTGCTGATGGAAACGGAAACCTCTTGCTACACTGAGTTCAGTTTGTTTTCACATGTGGTGTGTTGTCTATCTGGCATGTCTGTTTTATTTATAGCTGTATAAATATAATTCTGAAAAAAGCTGCTTGGCAATTTTCACATCAATATTGTGTTTTCAACAGAAAATGGCCTATTAGTCAGCGGAGGCTGCTGGCAAAGCTTTATCGTTTGGATCTAAAAATATTTGGTTTTAATGAAGCATTGGGAAATGAAGACTTGGAATTGTGGTTTTGCTTTTTTTCCCTGTAAAATCATGAAGAACTTGATGCATCTGTTAACAAATCGTTTATTGTTAAAAACATTTTGAGTGAAAGTATATCACAGCTGGCTCAGACAATATGTATGCATTATGTATGTGTTATATTCTGTCTGCTGAGACCACTGAAAAGAAGTTCTTTGTGCACAGTAAGGAAAACTAGATTTGCAAAGGCGGGAGTTTGTTGTTGTGTTTTTGGTTTTTTGTTGTCCAGGGATTAAAAAAAAACAAAACCCACCCTCGTAAATTTGCCAATATTTTCATTAGATCTGCCAGCTTTTCTTTGTGACTCCAAATTCCAAATGGTGTTCCCTGTTTGCTTAGAGAAAGCAGGGGGCCCACTTCACAGTGTTTGCTCTGAGACTGGGGCATTGACAGGCAGGCATTTTTCCACATTTTTTTTATTATCAACTAGAATAAGCAGTTTAATAACTGGGATTAAACCATCAGATCATGACAGAGCAGTATTAGCTGCAGGAACCAAGTTGGAAAAGATTCCAGATGTGATTAGATGAATACCTGCCCCTTAGGGGAAATAGTTAAGTGGGCCCCTGTTTTTATTGGTAAGGTAAATGTTTCTTGGGCCATTCTAGGCAGGTATCCCAGGTCTGCATTTTCCCAAAGATCTTGCAAATCCCTTGTGCTGAAGAATGATACTGTATTCTAAACCTGAGCCAAAACTGTCTCTCCGATGAAAATCAATGGTTTTGCCAGAACACACGAGATTCTGCTATTGCCTTGACTCATTTACATTTTTGTTACAAATGCAAAAGTGTGTTTACAGTATGCCAGTGGGTGTATTTCCTTTGGGGAAGAGGGGAGTGGGGAAAAGTCGTGATCAGAACCTCTGCTGGAGGGAAGAGTTGTCCCTCTGAAATAACAAAACCTTACTGGTTTCAGTGAGATCAAAAATGATCATGAACTTACACCCCCCTTTATCCAACATAAGAAAAGGGGTGTTTATGTTTGTCATGACTGAGTTCGTAGTATATCACCTACAGATAAGTAGTCAGGGCTGTGAGAGACTATTAAAATCAGATGAAGGGAAATGATTTCTTGAATGAGAAAAATACCTGTTTAGAGATGAAAATAGTCTAAAAAGCTTGTTGAACTGCAGGGGTTCCTTCTGTTAGGAGTGGGGAAATTCTCTCACGCTGTTTTAGCATTAGTGCTAAGCAACAAATTTTTCTCTTTTAACTACTTTGGGCCACCTCTGCAAAAGTATTAAGGTGCCAAACAAAGTAACAGTGTAAATCTGGAGCACTACAATGTACTTACCCCAAATACTGCAGTACTGTTCCAGTCTGTGTGATGGGAGTTGTACAAAAAGACTTTACAGATCTATCTGTAAACAGCTTTGCTTTCTGCCTAGTCACTGTATAAAACATGAAATTAACTTAAGGCACCAAGTTAATATCGGTGAAGAAATAAAATGTCAAGTTGGAGTATATGATCATCTTTAAAACCTTTCTTCCCTTTTCAGTCTTGAGTACTCAGGCTAATAGTGCAAATGTGCTTGAATATCTACAGCATAACACAAATGTAAAGCTTTGAGAGAGAGTAATTCTAAATATGACTCTTGAGTCCGCATAAGTCTTCTAGAAAATTATTAAAACTTGGAAATCTGCACACTTTTATTTTAGTAAATATTTATTCTACCCCACTTAAACATAAAGGTCATGTCGTTGTAACAGTCTAAGGGACCTGGACTACTGTATAAAGGAGGACAAAGACTTGTGGAAGTTTTAATAGTTTCAGTCTAACCATATTTTAGTAAATATCCTTTTCTGCTTGCTCTTCTGGCAGCTTGCTGAGTAAAAGACTTAACCTTTGTTTCCTTTTCTGTGTGGTATAAGGAAGAGTTTTAGGTGATTGAAGAACCAGTTGGTGAAGCTCAGAGAGTCCACAATATGGTCCTGTGTGAAGATGTTCTTCCCTAAGGGAAGTGTCTAGGCCTGAATGAATCAAAGGAATAAATAGTGGAAAATATTGGGCTTTATAAGTTTGTCTTACAAGACTGGACTGCACTGAAGTTTGTCTTTATTTTTGCAAGTTCTGTGTTTATCTGTGGTCTGGTACAGAACTTACTGAAGTCAGTCTTTGTATGAACTCTGATGGACTTCTGATGAGTGCTCTTAGAAAATTTATTTTGGCTTCTTTTATTGACAAATTTGTGTGTCTGACGTGAAATTAAACCAGGCCACAGAAAGCACTTTATTCCCATCACCTGCAAGGGAAATAACCACATTTTTTGAAATTCTCTGCTTCGATTTCTGAAATCCTTCCACTGCTACACAGCAGAATGTCTGGCAGTGGTTCCTAAGAATGAAGCTCCTCAGGTGTAACACCCAGAAAAATATTACCGAAGAGTGTTTTGGAGGTTTGCTCACTGGAGGTTACAGAAAGAGCCCCCGGGTGTGGGTCAGGAGAAGGCTGTGGGGCTGACAATAGGTGTTCAGAGAAATCCAAGGAAAGCAAGGTGTAGCAATGTTCATCTTGACTGACTCCCAGAATGATCACAGCCCTTTTGGCAGTGAGCTTTTCCCCGAGAAATTCCCTCTGCGGCTTTGGAAAAAGGTAAACCTTTCCACCACGAGTTCTCTCAGAGCATTCCAATGATATGCCATTGTCTTGGTTTGGAAAGACACCTGTCTGCCAGGGAAAAGCTGGGGCTTGCCTTGCAATGGAGAATCCAAACACACTCCCTCCAAATTATTATAATTTTGAAATTAAGGGGCTTTCCGTCCAAGATATGGGAATAGGAATAACTGTTCTTTACTAGGAATATTAAAAGAATAAAAATGTAGTAGTGCACACAAAAAACCAAAACAACAAATAAAACACAGAGTCAGAACATGGCCTGACACCCTGTTGGTAGCAGTCCAATTAAGTCCTCCTGCAGTGACAGATGTGGTTCTGTTGGAGCAGAGATGATCCTGTGGAAGGGTCTGGTCTTCCTCTGGGAGTCCAGTGGAAATAGACTGCTTTGGTCTTCTGAATTCAGGTTTTATCCAGGTAGGAATGCTGGGCTCCTCCCCCTGGGTGGAGTATCTCCCAATGGGATGATGGAATTGAATCAGCCATGCAGTGAGCCTGGATGGCCCATGAACAGCAGATCTCCCCTGGAGGGAGGATGGGTCCTGGAGGCGATAAAGAACACTGCCCCACCTGGTTTTAACAGCTGGGACATCAAAAGAAGGCACCCACCCCCTTCCCTCTGAGTTATGAGATAAAGAAAAACTCCTTTTCAACTGGTTTCAACAGATGGCAAATAGAACACACATTTTTGGTTCCATATTGCAACCCAAGACAGCCATATTTTTTGGAGCTAGCCCAACTTCCTGTACGAGCAGAGAGGCTCATCCCAGTTGCAAGAAGGTATTTTTACAGGTGGGTGAGTCTGACTTAAGGCTGAAAGAATTGCTGCGGAGCAAAACAAAGTGCTTCAAAGGCAGGTCTGATGGACTTCTGCTTGGACCTCATGCAGGGGTTTCTGTTGCTCATGAAGGGCAGCCTGATTTGAAGGCCCAAACCTCATGAAATGAGATTTGGAAGAAGTGGCAAACAAGCTATATAGATATTTCTTTTGTAATTTGCTTTCCCCCCTCTCTATCTATTCTTCATTAAAGTATTTCAGTCTTCTGAGTGCCCCCAGGCCTTGCAGAAGACTAAGTGGCTATGATAAAAAATGAGATCATGACAGAAATGAAGTAATCCTTTTTCTTTTGTCTTTTTTCTGTATTTCTAGTGGTTCCAAGAGAAATATTTAGGTTAAAAAAGCAAACAAAACCTCCCATCTCATGTCCATAGGTGAAGTAGTCTTTCATATTTTTTGTTAGTGTTTAGTTACAGTTTTCCCCACACCTGTGGCTCTAATGAGGCTTGAAAAAAAAGTAGAAAAAATATCAATATGCTTCTCAGTCTGAAGAAAAGCATTTTGTTTTTTCAGGTTGGTCTGTAGCCTGTTGCAGTTGGTGAGCCCTTTCAGGAGGCTTTGGATCAGGCCCTGAGACTTTCTTAATTTTCGGGTGTGCAGAGAAAGGGAGTGCAAATACATGTGGGTTGACTTTTAGAGGAGTTTTTGCCAGACCAAGCTGCATTAGACCCTTTGCAGAGGATGTGCTTCTGCTCCTGACTTTACAGTAAGTTCGTGGCAGAAGCCATGTGAAGAAAAAGCACCGGGGAAAACCCAAGTGCAGGAGTGTCTGACCTTTTCCGCTGCTCTGTAGGTCCCCTCTCTTTGTCCCCTGAGATCTCACACTTCCTGGGGTGATGATATGATACTTTTACTTGGGAACTTGCAGGAAAGTTGAAGCCAGACTGATAAAGAGGTGAAAAAACCTGCTCAAACATGGAAATTTCAGCTTTTTGGTAAATTGAAGCTATTCAGCTGTTCTTTTATTTTTTACTGTACCTTGTTTGATGCTGGACAAAAAAGAATAATCAGCCTTTTTGTTCTTGTATGTCCTGATGTTACTTCATATAGGCACTTGTTTACAATAGTTTATAAAGATAAATCAGTCAGTGTGAGGTAATTTTAAAAAGGCCTTCCCCTTTTTGATGGTTTTGTACTTAAAGCCTTAGGTATGCTTTTTTTTCTTCCAGCTGGGATTGATAGGGATGCTTTTGCCTCAAAACAGAGACCCAAATACCAAATTGTTGAACAGATTTCTCCTTTGGAAATGTCACTGTCACTTGAAAATACCATGTGTACAATGCAGCTGTCTGATTTCTTAGGATTACAAAGACACAAGACCACGTGAAGCCTGTAAACAAGCTTGTAACTCAATGTGCAAAATTTCAATGTTTATTTCTGATGTTTTGAGACTCTCCTTTGCTGTAGTGTGTTTGCTTGCAAAACCTCCCACCCATCAAGTGATCATATTGAATTTTGTGGCTTTTGTCATCACTTCTGTTCACATACTCTTCTACAGGCCTGAATCATGCAGAACATTTTTATTGTCAAACTTGTTCCTGCTTTTTAGTGTTTAATCTACTTTTTTTTTTTCTTAGCACACTCTTGCATTTTTGGTTTTTTTCATCCCTTTTTAGCCTAGCAAGTTTTGTTTTGCTTTTTCTTTTAATTGCCCACTCCTCAGATGTGGACTTCTGAGTTTCCCATTCTGAACTGCCACCGAGACATGTGCTTTTAATAGATTCTTGTTGTCATTAAAACAATTCTTCATGCCTAATTCAGCTGAGAGAAGAAACTGGCTGGCTGCTGTTGGTGTTGATGAGTATGACGACTGTATCACTTCATCATCTGGCAAAGCCATTATCCTCCTCTTCAGTTGGTGTTCATTTCAGTTTGTTGTGTTAAATATCGATATGTGATGGTCTTGTTCAGGTTTGACCAAAAGAGATCTTTTGATGGGGGGGGAAAAAAAAAATCCTCTTTGCTTTAGCCCTGTGCGTACTGCAACAGCAGCTTGTGATATTGTGCTGAAGATTCTGTAGTCCAAACAGATTTGCTTCAGATCAGTGACTGCATAGCAAATCTCCAAGGAATATTTATGACCAGATGACACCCTTACCAGAACCAGATTGGCACACGAGAGCCTTTTGCTCCTGGAGATGCTGTTTTTTTACAGAGTGAGATGTAGATGCTTTTAATGCTCATATCCTCTGGTCAGGAGGAGCTGGATTTCAGAGGACCTGAGCCTTGGCCACTGGGTTTCCCAAAGAACATAGCACAGTACCTGCATCTCCTTTTCAAATAGAAGTTGAAATTCAAATTGGGTTTGAAGTTCATATTGAAGTTTCCAGTTTGAGCTGGAGTGCTGTTGAGGGGATTGCCTCTCAATGGAGGCAGCAGCTATGCTGCAAACCAAAGCTGCCTGTCCTTTTTAATAACCTTGGCTCTTTCAGAGAGAAAATGCAAAGACTAGCACAAGAGCTGATCAGCATGGATTTTGTTATCATTAATAGATTCTCCCCCCCGCCCTCTTTTAGATCTTAAATGCACTTGTTGGAAGAAGGAAGTTTGGAAAACTACAACCTTCCTCCTTTTGCTTCTTTAATCTTCCAGTTATTCCTTGCGAGCAATCCTGCTCCAAAATGACCAGTGCTAGTGCTGGAAACATGTGTTTGCCAAAACCAAAGATGGTTTTTTGGGGGGCATTCATCATATCCTTAGCCTACTAATGGTCCTGTGGATGCAGTGGAGAAATAATAATTGTTGCTGTGCAAAAGATGAGATGCTGCAGGGGAGGTTAGTGGGCCTCACAGTAGGCATTTGAAGCTATGTAAGTGTATTCCCAGGGTCTGTGTGACTAACGGAGCTTGGGAGAGGATCAAATGCAATTCAGAGTGTCATTATATGCTTAGCAGCCAAGCTTAATACCTGCTGGTTTATAAAACCAGGTCCTCTGTATAACCCATAGGCTCTCAAACTCTGCCCAGAACACAAGACCTCAAAGATGTATAATTTAAGTTTTTCAGTTGGCTCAGTCACACCTGCCTGTGTAGACAATCTCCAGAAAGCAATTCAGTCATCAGCTGCACTTGTCTGTGTCCTTTTGCTGTTGCCTGTAGGATGGCCACTGCTCTTCACCTGTCTTTGTGGCACTGGTGAGAACCAGAAAGAGCACTCTGAGCATTTTGCAGCTAGGCATTACTTTGTTTTCTTCCTGCAGGAGTTGAAAACTGCCCCATTGCTTTGATCTTTATTCCAGGGAGGGAACAAAATTAACAGTGTTGGACTCGTGTGGGGCTTTCTTGTGAAGTCAGAGAACATTAATTGCTCATAAAAAGTTTTCCCTCACAGTGGGAGACAAATATTTTTTTTTATAAATGGCTTCTTTGCTTTCAAATGGTGAGTAAAAGGAGACATGTAGAAGAGCAGAGGTGTGGCATCACTGAAAGATCTGTAGTATGGCATCAGGGTGTATCACTAGGAACTGTTTCCTGTCACAGTTCTTAGACAGTCATACAATTGTTTGGGTTGAAAAAGACCATTAAGATTGAGACTGGCCATTATGGTCGAGCCCAACCATTAACCCAGTACTGCCAAGTCCACCACTGAACTTTGTCTCTCTCAGCGCCACATACATAAGTCTTTTAAATACTTCCAGGGATGATGACTCAGCCACTTTTCTGGGAAGACTATTCCTGTGCTGGAGGAATTTTTCTAATACCATTCTAAACTGAAAATGGAGAGATTTAGAAGAGATATTAGGAAAAAGCTCTTTATCCAGAGGGTGATGAGGCCCTGGCACAGGGTGCCTAGAGAAGCTGTGGCTGCCCCTTCCTTGGAAGTGTCCAAGGCCAGGTTGAAGAGGGCTTGAAGCAACCTGGGATAGAGGAAGGTGTCCCTGTCTGTGGCCAGGGATTGGAATGGGATTATCTTTAAGGTCCATGTCAACCCAAAGCACTCTATTGTTCTAAACCTCCCCTGGCACAACTTGAGGCCATTTCCTCCTGTTCTGTTTCTCGTTACTTGGGACAAGAGACCAACACCTCTCTCACTCCATCCTCCAGTCACATAGCTGTAGAGAGTGATAAGATGACAAGAAGTGATTTCTGGGTACCATCAAAGCATCTCTGCTTGTGTCAGGACCTGTCCACTCTTGTGAAGGTGTTCAAAAAAAAAAATACTCAGACATTTCTTTGTGAAACTAAGGAAAAGCATCAGACTGCTGGGCTGTGCAGGGTATCCCAAATGACAAAATAAACTAAAATCAGCTTCCAGAAGAGGAAAAGTACAAGACATAGAGTCAGGACACTGCAAAGCCTACTGAGTTCCTAATTGTATTGTGCTAAACAGTGGTAGCTCTTCTCTGACTTGGCTTCCAAGACCAAACATGGAGCAGTGACACAAGACTGAGGGTTTAGGTAGTCAAAAACTTATGTCAGGGTGTACTGGAATGTGGATTCATTAGCCATTCATGTGTTTTGATACCCAGCAGTGGATCTGCTCTTGTGTCCCACCAATTGTCTCTTGTCAATGTGAGGAAACTGAGGTCAGAGCAGGAATGTAGGCAGGTCTGCAGCTTACCTCACGTAATGCAAACTCATGAACTCCTGTCCCAAAATATGGAATAGATTCCTCCCACCTAAAAGGTGCAGATAGAAACGAACACATCTAATTCTTCAGCTTTCAGCAAAGTTAGTAATTACAGTGTGAACAGGTGAAATACCAGATGTGACTTGGCTTTTTGTTTATAATTCCGAGGAGTTTATGCATTTTTCAAGAAAGATTTATGTGAAGAATGTAGATAAGTAAATAAATGGAGAGAGTATATGATTAATGTTTTTTAAATAGTAAATGCTTCCCATTTGTAACATTCTTGAAGCAGATTGGCCATGAAGACTTTGTTTTTCTTTCTGCTTTACAAGGCTGTCTGTGTTTTGTTTATTTACTGTACAAATTTATGTTCAATGCCCCCTTTTCTACTTAATCCACAGGAGAATTTTGATCATTAAGCTGCATTAATACGTGTTTAATTAAATCATTATAAATATATATACACACACATATGATAAATTAATGTATGGGAATTAAACATTAAATAACTTTAAACATTTAATCCTTTTGATTTATTATTAAATTAAAAGGAATTAACAGAATGAATAATATTGGCAGCAAGGCAGGCTTAGCAGTTTGGACAAGCAACAGGAGCTCGTCTTGTGGCTGTTTCAAGCAAGGCAGTGGAAATGGGTCAGCTGTGTTGACCAAATTGTGTTTAAAGTGTTTAAATGTGAGTAAATGGAGTGGCTAAGAACGTTTGAAATACAGTAAGTAGGTAAAGTTTGAAGGAAAATACCCTTTCTAGCAAAGTTCCATAGCACCAATGGTTTGGTCGCCATTTCAAGTTAGATGGGACTTGCTCAGAATGGCTAAATGGATAAAACATGAAACTTTTGGGGAGTTTGAAATATGTAAACACAAGCTTGATAACCGACTGGGTGAAAGATCGATATTCCAGTGTCCTCACTGCAAAATGAAAAGTGCCAAGATTTTTGAGTACCAGTACAGGTATCCTTAGTGAGCTGCTTCCAACTCTTTGGGATTGTATTTTTAATTCAAAATGTACAATTAAATAGAGTAGTTTTGGAAGAAGCAGTTCGGTTTTGTAGTAATCCTATTTTAATAAACCCAGAGCAGCAGTAGTGATCTTGAATCTCTCAGACAAACAAGATTAGGAATTTCTTCAAATAAAACCTAAGTATATGTTTAAAATGAGTGAATGTTTACTTTCTGTATCTCTAATTAGGAGTATTCTGCACTAAGTGTGTGTTATCACAGGCTTTTAGTCACTTAGTTCCATTGTAGCATTCTTGATTTCTTTATTTTTTTTAATATTCATTTTTTTAAGAGGTAAAACAATGTTGGCAGTGCAGTGGGATCTCTTGCCTATTCTTGCAACTGCTAAGAGGTAAATTTTGTGTCTGGGAAGTTCATGCTGCTACTACAAGCCTCAGTTTTCCTCACGTGTAAAGGAGATGATGGCATTGAATTGTGTTGGCAGCAAAGGAGGTGGAAATGCAGCTTGTAAGATGGATAATGTGGGGCAGTCAGCTTTAGTAGCCATTCAAATGCTGCACCTGAACGGCTTTAATATTACAGAGATGATTATGTTAGAGATTGTCTTTTATATAGCGAAATCAGAGGGCTCTGATTGTGCGGTTCAATTGCAGTGAGTCTTCATGAGGAAAAAGAAAGTGTCTTAGGACGGTCATGGGCGTGATTCAGAGTGAATTTAGGTGAGAATGTTTCCATGTGGCACCAAGAGGTTCCTACTCCAGCCTTCCTGTGACCATTCTTTGTCCTAATCCTTCAGCATTCAGATGCAAAATGTTAGAACTGAACTCCCTCCAGATCTGACTGGTGTTAGTTCACTCTCTCGTATGTTCCCCCTCACTCCTACAAAGTTCAGAGTGTTGAAAGTGAGTCTTGGATTCATCTTGCTATGAAAAAGGTGGAAGCCATAAAGCTTGCATTAAGGGGCTTGAAATTCTTTTAGAGCTGTACTGTATCTGGCAATTTGTGTTCCTTTGGGGTTGACAGAATTTTTTTGGCAGTTAAATCTTCACTCCCTGAGTTTTGCCCTGAGATTCAGGTTCAAATAAATCTGAAATGTGGAGCAGAGTTCAGTCCAAGTGAGTGAGTTTCACATGGTTTCTGTCTGAAATAATAAATCCTTCCTTGGAGAGAGAAGGGCAAACCTCCATTTGGTTCATCCAGAAGATTTGCAGATGCTTTATGAGCCTGGGTTTAATTTGGGGTTTGCAAGAGAGCCTTTTCCTATTTCTTATATTCCTGTTTCAACTCTGGGGTATAACCCTGCCTGTGTCAGAGTTAACAGGAGTTTTTCACTCCCATTTGTAGCAAAGGCAGGATTTTCACTCTGAAGTTCTGCCTGTTTCTGTTTATTGCCCTTACAGGCCAAATACTGAGTGAGTAAGTATACTTAGTGAAGCACCTATTGATTTCAAGGCAGAATTTCAAAACCTCAGGATTCCATGCTATTCCTCTTAACTCTATTAAAATTGGAAATGTATTAGCTATCAAATGACCCAATAAATGGCAAAATTCAATTGAGGAAGTGTAGCTCACTGAGGGCATATACATTCCTGGATTTTTTTTTTTTTCCTGAGCTGTTAAAGAAGATTCTTTGGCTGCCTTGGAAAATTCACATTCCTACTTCCCCAGAACTTGTTTTACCATCTAAACACACAGTACACAGTACACCTCCTGATTTTACAAAAAAAACAAACCTTGGTCTTGTCCTGCTCTTCGACCTGCAGCCTTCTGTATCCAGTAAACTGGAGCAAAAAACATCTGTCTAATCGATCCTTATTTAATAAACAACGTTATCAATACCTTTGAGACAGCTGTATGACATGGGGACATCAGGACATTTGCTGGCTTGCCTTAATTGGCATGGCAACGCTGGTTTTTTTTTTTTGGCCTGGCACAGCAGATCGAAAATTGAATTTACAAAATCAAACTGTAGTTATCTACATTCCTTGATGTCCTCCCAGGTGAGCTACTGGGCTTCATGCTAATAACTTCTAAAGCAAGCAAACTTCAGCTAATTATGTGCTGGTTTATTCTCCCTTGCTAAATTTTGGCAGGTTGCTTCTGTAAATTATGAAAAATAAATGTGAAATATGCAGATGTCTTTTGTTTGAAGCAGATGTTTGGTCCGCCTTGCCAGAATCTAATCAGCTGTTTCCCCAGAGTTTTTTTTTGTTTCTCCCCCCCCCAACCCCCAATATTGTCCAAGAGTTTATGAAAACACCAAGGGTTGGGGGACTGTAGAACAATAAGACGTTGCTTTATTTTTCCAGCTACCAGGCTTCAAGGTAACTCAAGGTAGATATTTTTTTAGGCTGTTGTCTTGCCTGGCTGAAGTCACAGCAGATGCTGGCAGAGGGCCCACAAGGCACAATATTGTCTGAGGGCAGGATTTGAATGCAACCTTGCCTGTCATGGGAGAGGTGGTGGCGAGCTGGGAAAGGAGCCAGAGAAATCCGGCTTTGAAGTCCTGATGGTGCTGTGTGGCCAAGAGTTCTGTCCTTCCCCCACAGGACCCTCACAGATGGGGGAGGTAAAGATCTCTGGGCGTGCAGAGCAGCTGTGTTAAAGGCAGGGTGGGTGGCAGGGATCTGTTTTCTTCCTGGTTTCCCCAAACCAGCCCTCTCCATGCCCTGTTGCCTGCAGCCTGGCGTGGCGGGAGTTGGGATTTGGCTGGTGTTGCCCCCCACGCTGCCTGGCTGGGGTAAAGGGAGGCTGGCAGGGGTGTCTCAGGGCTTTGCTGGCCTGAATCTGTCTGAAGCTGTGAAGATTCTGGCTCCTTTTTTTCCTTGCCAAGGTCAGGATTAATGCATGGGAAATGTCGGTTTCGAGTTTGGGCTTGGATGTTTATTATTTCTATTTACAGACTCAGGAGCCGTGAGGTCTAACTGGCAAGTTAGAGAAAGGAGGTAAAATGGAGTACCTCTTTATCTCTACCAGGTCTTTTCAAGGAGAATCCATCCAATTATGAAATGCCACCTAAATTATTTTTATTTTAAACCAAATAACTAACTGCTTGAAGCCTGCAATGCTCCATCAAGTAATTACAGAAAACCACCTAAATCTACGAAGAAGGAAGACGAAGATGGTGAAGAAAAAGGACTTTAGACAACACCCAAAATCCTCCATCTGAACTCACACGTATCACTATGTACAAAAATCCCTAATTCTCAGTTTCCAGAATTCCAACATATGGGCTACTCCCTGTAGTTCCCTGGTTATCACAGCTGCTGGAAGTGAAGCCCTCTCCAGAAGTCTTATCCACACTACACCTCGTGCTTTCCTCCTGACCTGAAGATTAGTTTGGACTCGCAAGACACAGGTGTGCTGACACAGCAGCTGCACCTCCCTTGCTATGACACTGCACCCTCCCAGAACAGAAAAAGGAGAATTTCTGTTCCAACAGCAGCATTTACCATTCACTAGTTAGGTACCAACATAAAGTGCAGAAAATGCTCCAGATGAAGATTCCTCAAACCTTGAGAATCATCCTCCCTGCTGTTAAAGCTCCAGCAGGCTCGTCAGAAGTTCGGTATAATAGTAATTATTTTTTCACTAAGTGCTGAACACCTGCCTTGCACTTTCTGTTGAGGCTTTCACAGCATTTGATTGTGCATGGATTTAAACTTCCAGCCCTCCTACAGGTTAAGTATCAATTTCCCCACTTTGCTTATAGGGAAACAGACACAGAAACAGGCAAAGTGATGTTTTCTTAAATGGAGAAAAGATAAGTTTTGTGTTTAAAAGGCTTTAAGGGTGTATTGTCATCCTGATGGTATTAGTCCATGTCACAACCTCCTACTGGACATATTTTTTCAGCTGCCATCAGGCTTCTCTCGTGGGTCAGCAGAAAGGCAGATGGTTCTGCAGCACACTGTTGGGATTTAGCTCTGTGTGTTCAGAGCGCTTCCTGTTCGAGTGGATGTCACGGTGGGTCACTTCGCCGGCCCAGCCCCGACTTTCCGCGACAATGCCCTGGGGTCTTTGCGACCGGCCACTCCGTCACGCCCGTGATGGTGGATGACAAAGAGGTGGGACTCTCCGAAGTTGGGAAGAACTGGGTTTATTGAGGAACAGCAGGGGAACCTCTCACCCCATGACCGGTGCCTTAGAGAGACCCTGATCCAGGGACGCAGCGGGGTTTTATTCAGGGCTAGCTCAAGGGAGGGTACAAACATCAACCAATGGGGGTCAACAAGGGTGTGGCGGAGTGCATAACGTACATAAGCAACAACAAATCCAAGGAAGGTGGGAGGGAAGGGCTTGGATCCCAGCCAGTCACTAACTGTCTTCCTTGGAATGTTCTGGACTAAGGGGACAGGCCTGGGAGTGACAGGCAGGGGGAAAGTGTAACAAAAGTTAAGATTGGCAGATAACAAAGGCGGGAAGGGAAAACCAATCAGGAACAGTATCTGGGCAAGGGTAGGGGAGAGGGGTACAATATGTATCAAACTGACACTAAAAATAACTGGAGACAGGGAGCGACCAACATGGGGTACAGAGAACAAGGCACAGAAAACTATAAGGAAGCCATTTCAGACTTAACAGCAAAGGAAATATAAATCACCACCACAAGTGGATCTGCTGATCATTTCCAAAAATCTCTACCTACTAATCTAGGTGCTGGAAGCTGAATGGCTGCCTGAGTTGATTACAAATGAGCGTCTCCAGGAGCCAAGAGGTACAGAGCAGTAGGCAACTTCTGAGCAATCGGTACTTCAATATTATGGCCCTACTTATTTTTTATCGTGGCTGAAGCACAGATCAAGAGTCTGTTGTGATAGGTGCTTTGGAAGCAATTAAAATGAATAGTCCTTTCCCTGGGGACAGGGGTCTTGAGATTGTGGCAAGATGCTCTTTACTTGTAAATAGATTGCTGGAGGGAAGGATAATTCAGCAGTGTAAGACTGCTAGGGAATTTTTTTATTTTTTTTTCAGTAAAACTGAAAGGGGAGAAAAGGCATTGCCAATTTTTATTAGCTTCCTTACATTTAGAGTTGGAAGAATCTGGGTCTGGTCCTTCCAAAAGCATTTGTTTAATCTGACTTTATCATCAAGGAATATTTTTTTTTAAATGAATCCTCACAAGGCAGTATGAATATATAGCCCTTTGATTATTCAAAAAATTGTACGAATCAAAATAAATTTGCCTGAGCTATTTAAAATAATTAACCTTTGACAAACCTCCCTCTCTGGTAATGGAATAGTAACTATATGAATAAAAGATAAGTCATGATATTCAATGAATTACAATATTCATCCCATAAATTACAGGATAAGATAGCAGTATAATCTACATTTTTATAACTGTAAAAATGTCCTGAACAGTAGTCCCTGTACTCTTCAGGAGTTTTTTCTTCTTCTATTTCTTTGAGGTGCGTGACGCCTCTTGTATGAAAGGATTGCAAAGTGTTGTTGAGTTTTGGCAATGTTCACAAAAGCTGTGACCCACGACTTCCCTCCCTGCTCCGAAAGGGAGTCTGTGCCTTAATGGGAAACCCATGCTGCAAAGGGATTTTCCTGAATTGTAACAGTAAGTGCAAATTATGATCCTGGGAGTCTCCTGCTATAGAACCAAGTACAATGCCAATAAACCAGGGGTGTAAACCACATGAGCATATGGACAAAATATGGTCTGAATGGCATGATTATGTTTCTCAGGCCATAATGAATTCATCCCAAGGTGCAACTGTGCATCTGTTGTTACAGTGTTCATGATAGCAAACACTACAGTTAAGGTTGCAGTTTAACTCAAATTATAGCCACCTGTTTCCATTCGCTAACAACTTTCTTAAAAATTATTCCTTCTGGACTGACTCAAATCAGTTTTAAAATGGTCATTCATTTATATATTTATTTGGGGGGAACGATGCTTGATTTATGGAGTAGGTAGGCTGAAAGACGTTCCTTTCCTGCTCCTTTCTCATCATCCCAACCCTGTTGATTGTCACCAATGCATTTCCTTAAAAATAAATCAAATCTTCTGGCTTTTGAGGTACTGATCCAACTCACATGATTTTTTTGGTGAATACTGTATTGGGCTTTCTGCTGGCATGGACTAATTCTGTGTAGGAAAAGGTCTGATTACTGCATATGAAGCTTTAGGTGCTTAGAAGTTAGGAGACTCGTCAAGACTAGTTTTCTACTATCTCTTCCTCCTCGTGTAGTCAATAAGTGTTGCTTACATGGAATCCCACCTTTCTTTAGCAGGGGAAAATCCAAACCACAGTCTTTACAGACTGGAGATAAAGGGTAGGATGCTTGATTTTTGTTAATTGATAAATTGTCAAAATTTAGGAGGAAGGAAGATAAATTAAAGGAATCGAAGGAAGATAAATTAAAGGAATCAAAGGAAGATAAATTAAAGAAAGATAAATTAAAGGAATTAAAGGAAGATAAATTTCTTTAAAGCAAGATTACCAGCCCCCTGGGAGGGATGAGATACCAAAAGGCTGAGTGCTATTATCAAAACTTTAAAAATAGCAACAGAGGAGAATCTAGTTTTGGGTCTACAGACATCATGTTCTCTTTCAGAGTCTGTCTTAAAAGCTTTTGATCCACAAGTCAACTTTTCAAATGTTTTCCAACTTAAGGTATACAAATATTGAAGGAGGGTCTGCTGCTCATCTTTAAAACAGAGATCAGTATCTGTGATACACACAAAATTTTGAAGTGTAAATGACCCTGAATGTGATGAACTCCAAACAAACGTTTATGGAGTGACATAATTTCACAGTAAGTGTCCATAGTGCATCTGTTTTTGAATGATCTCCATTGTGCTTTCAGCTGAGGGGAGTAAATGACACCCTGATTTCAGGTTCAGTTTAGATGTGGGCAGTGCAGGGAGGTGTTTGGTGCACTCTTGCATTGGGTTTCCTTGCAAGGCCCGTCCTGAGAGCTGTGCAAGTGCAAGAAGGAGGTTACACAGATTTCAAGATTTTTCTTCTTGAAAAACTGACTCACCATTTCATAGTCAGCTCCTTTTGAGGGGCAAATGCTGATCCCAGCCTGCAAGGCCAAATAAGACTCCAAGTTAATCCATAAAATTTGGTAAGAAAAGAAATGATTCCTTCTCTTGACACTTCAGAGCATTATTGCTCCTTTTCTCTGCCTGCATGTTGCTTACTGCCAATCTAGAAACAAATCCAGGGTACATCAGGGTGCACAAATATCACAGAAGAGACTTTCTCTGTCCCTTTTACTTCTGTTATGTAAGTGGTCCCACTCACAAGGGACAAGGAAGTTCTCCAGTGAACACAGCATGCCTTTTTTTTTTTCAAATGTAATAGCATTATTCAGCTTTTATAGACACATAACCCAAAATGTGGCTTCAGAAGGGTACTCATGGTTTCTCAGTAAAGGGGAAGATGAAGAAAGATTTGCCTACAGCCTCTCAGCAAGGCAAGGGCAGATTCAGGCTTGGAACTGAGCTCCCAACCCTGTGCTAACCCTTGGGGCTCTCCTCCTTCTCTGTGCTGGCTCTGCTGCCTTCAAGGCTCTCCAGGCCTGAGAAGGTGAGACTACTCATGGGCTGTGGTGCAGCAGCTCTATAAAACCTCTGCCAAGTGCACAAAAATTATTCCATCCATCCAAGTGACTCCACTGTCCCTCATTCATTGTCACCAGCAGGGCCAGCCTGTGGTGGAAATTGCTGGAGGTAGTAACAAAAAACTGTGTTTTGTTTGGGCGTTTCAGAAAAAAAAAATGGAATTTTTTTTAGTTGCTGCTTGAAATTAGGGCTTGCACAGCATTTTTTTTTTCTTGTTCATTTGCTCTCTTGTCAGCATGTTTTCTACCAAACCCCCGTTCTCTTGGGTGGGACAGAGGAAGATGCTGGCAAGGTGGGCAGATGGGATGGCAAGCTGCCACTCAGCCTGGAGCTTTGCAGTCCACAGCTACCTGCACCCAGAGGGCCACACGTGGCATGATTTGAAGCCTAAAAGAGAAAGTGAACTTTCAGTGACTCGTTCCAAACAACTTTTTTTTCCCCTTACCTTTGTTAAAAGGTGCCTTAGTTAAAGCTTGTATTATCACAATTAAAGAGAGGCATCGATATAATTAGGTAGTAATTGCAGTAAATTATCAAGATGAAATCGTTAAGGCAGCTTTTTTCCATTATTGCTGCATAGGGTAGATGTCATTACATATATTTGGAAGAGAAGAAAAGAAGAATTCTCTTGCAGCTTTAGTATTACTAAAAATAAAGGAAGGCAGTGCTCTGCTGCTGCTGCTTACTGACACTGTCAAGAACAAAGTGATATGGAACCAAAGAAAAGTGTGTTCTTCTTAACTGAGTAGCATTATAGCTCATTTTATCAGGCTCTCAGTTGTGAAGTGGCCTTTTTCTCCCTGAACTTGCGGGCAGAGGAAATTATTTACTTCACAAAATAAGGGGATTTTTATGCTTACGAGTTAGCCATTGAAGAAAAAAAACGTTATTTACATAGGTGAGTTCATAGGGGAGAACATGAAATCAACCACTTTCTTTCCTTTTCCCCCCCTTCTTTTTTTCCCCCCTTCTTTTTTTCCCCCTTCTTTCTTTTCCCCCCTTCTTTCTTTTCCCCCCTTCTTTCTTTTCCCCCCTTCTTTCTTTTCCCCCCTTCTTTCTTTTCCCCCC
>VZDJ01000052.1:6570317-6647044 GCA_008694505.1 Cyanoderma ruficeps
GAAAGAAGGGGGAATACTACTTCAGTCTGTCCCTCTTAACAGGTTTTTTACACGGGCACAGAGTCCAGAAATCCTGCTGGTGGCAATGGTATCATCCGATTTCCAAGATTTGGCGTCTAACAAAATATTAACGGCGTTGCAACTTTTGCACTGGGCCGTTCTTGCTTATCCTTTTGTGCACATTTATCTGTGTTTTCAGGGCAGAACAGTAGAGTCTCACCCAGGGGATTGGTAATTGGATAGAGAGCCCTTCACCTCTGGGTCAGGAGCTCAGATTTGTTACAGGTCAGCACTGCCGGGGAGTTGGTGCCGTGTGGCAGCTGCTCAGTGGCCCTTTATGAAATGGTGGTCCCAGTTCAGTGCCCCGAGAGCAGGTGTCCTGAGCACAGCTCAAACCTGAGGGGTGCCAGTGCAAAACTGATGGTTGGTGGGAAAAGAGGAATTGCACTTGGGTATAATGGTCCCGGTTTGCACGGACTTCAAAGTCAAGGGAGCAATCAGACACGTCTGGGTCCTCAGCTGGTGTAGGTTTGGCATAAATAAATGAAGTGTCATTTTAGTGATGTCACCAGCTGATTAAAGCAGGACTCATTGTGGTTGTACTGTTTAAAGGTTAGTGACATTAATGTAATATTTTAATTAAAGATGAAAATTATCAATATGAGTACCTCAGAAATAAAATCACATTTAAAACAAATCCGGGCTATCTGAAATTTGGAATAGCACTAATTCCTCCATCTCGTGGTGCCCTGAGATAACCACACAGTTATGGTTAATGGATTTTACTGTTTGTTGTCCCAAAGGAGGTGAAATTGGATTTCAAAGATACATTAGGCTCCAACTTTTAATGACTCTCTGCTTTTAATGGCTTTGCTGGTGCTTCTGCCAGGGCAACAAACCCAGGCAAGCAATTCTGAATTGTTGAGGTGTAGTGATGGAAAAACTGAAGACTTCCAACAAGGAAGTCCTAACACTAGGGGACCATAAAAGTCTCACAAGACTTAAAAAAAGCTTTTAGCAGTTAAGAAGCAGTTTATTTATCTCTAATATCATTGAAGTCCTGTTTAAGAGGAGTCTCACTCTTGTGTAAGAGAAAGTAAGAGAACCATCTGCTCTAGAAAAAAATATTTCTGTTATGGCTGAGATTTTGCTGCAGCATTTCAAATCTGAGTTATTTTGGTACTTATTTCAACAGGAACAATACAATAGCAAAGGTGTCTTAATTTTATCATAAATGTGAGCCTGAAGTGAATTATTTACGGATTCTTCAACGTAATTCTGTGCTTTAAAGGGCATTATTTAATCAATTTTATTAATTATGTCTATTTAATTCTGTGTACTGGGTGCATCACGGAAAGAAATAGAACTTTTTTGAAATGCAGACTTCAGCCTTAATTACAGAGTAGCGACTAGTACTTCCATTGCTTTAGGCTCAAAAATGATGGAGACAGAAAAGTAGCCTCTTCTCAGTAATTGCGTTTCTTCATAATGTATAACTTATGTTCTCTTTCTTCAAACTCGCCATTCCCATGTCTGGTATAATTTAGGGGAGCAGGCTAACACGCTGGTGGTTGCTTTTTCTTACCTCAGAGCTGCTAAATGAGGGGACAAAAAGCTTGCAAGAATAAAAGAGAGAGGACTGAAATTACAGAATGGGTGATGAAATTAGATTTTTAATGATTCAGTCTGTGCTGAATGATTCAGCCTTATTTTCTGTGCACGCCTGGTTGTTGGTTATGGACAAGGACTAGAAGACTTGCCAGATGTCTTTAAAAAAAAGCCAATTATAAAAGTGTTCTAATCCTCTCTAGTGTCAGATTCCTTCCTGAACTTGTACCTTGTGTCATTCACGGCTTACTGACCCAGTATGTTGTTTGTTTTTCAAAATCTGACCTGATTTACTGTCCAGGGACAATTAGGGCCATGATGATACAAATACAGTATTCAGAGACATTTGCTTCAAAAGGATCAGCTTCAGTATTTACCAAACTCATGGTGGTGGGATTCAGCTACAGCTTAGTCCAGCCGTTAGAAAAGGAGGCAAACACTGCTTGCGCAAATACTTTTGCTACATCTAAATTGAATAAACGGAGACTTCGGAGGAAGGAAGGGTAAAAAAATTCCAGCTGCCTCCATTCTTTCCAGCTGAAACTTGGAGGTACAAGGGCGTAGCTAAGCTCACCTTATTCAGTCACCCAGAAAAAGACACCACTTGAATGCACTCTCTGAATGGAGGGCACAATGATAATAGCAACGTCACACAACAGAGTGGCTTCTGCCAAATCTCCTTAGCCTTTCTGCATGATCATCAGGATCAGCAATCTGTTAACCAGCCCATTCTCTAGGTTTTGCTCTAGCAGTACGCTTTAATTTGAGACTGCTCGTGCACCCAACAAGAAGCAAACAGTTCTTGAGAGATGGTTTAAAGGGGAAAATAAAAAAAAAAAACAAAACCACAACAAAAAGAAATGTTGCGATCCAGGAGAGCCAAATATTGGAAGGTGAAGGGGAGATTAAGAAGGAATTGCCTGTTACAAAACTTCATTAAAGCCATTTATTAGCTTTGTAATGCCTAACAGTCTTCTGGCTCCAGAGTTTTTTTTCATATATGGGGTGGATAAGGGTGCATTTCACTTTCATTTGCATTCTTGATCCCTGCTGCTCTGTTTATGGCATTGATGCTATTCATACAGTCTTTGCAATATTAATTTTTAATTTATGATGCTCATTAGGAGACACTTAAAACGGAACAATTATAATTTATCTTGATATATTATTTACTAAGACTTGCTGTCATGGTTAGGGACCTGTGATTAGTGGGAGGGGAATAAAAAGCAGTTCCAAAAGGTGCTTGGCTGAATGGACTGAATCTGAGGAAATGGTTGTCACCACCAAAGTCCTGAAGTTCTGATGTCTAAGCAAAAGACTTGAAGCACCTAATCAAAACTCAGGAGGAGCCTTTGAAGACAAGACTGGGACAGTGCTTAATGAACCTGCAGGATAATATTAATGAAACTCACCAGCTCATCAATTATTCATCCTTTTGTCCTGGTACTTTACTGTCTTCCCTTTTTGTCTCAATATGATTACCTTTTTTTTTTTTTAATTCTCTGTATCCTCATTTTCCTTTTGTGGTTTTGCTGACGTGTATTCCTGGCACTTCCTCCCTGGGAAATTCTGTTTCTTGAGGCAACAGCACAGTATCCACAGGAATGAGATAGGTAAATTTTGTTCTTTGAAGGCATTGGGATAATCATGCTGCATTTATTGAGGTTTAGTAAACCAGATCATGACAGTCTTGGAGAACCTGATTTTTTAAAAGGTTACCACATTGGAAGCTCAGAATAATTTATGCATTTCTTAACTAATTTGTCGGATTTAGTAAGTTATTGTGATACTATCTATATAGAACCCTATATTGCAAAACAAAATTTCAAACAATAGTGACTTACTAAGAATATATAGATATGCTCTTTCCCTCTTCCATAACTGTCCCTTGTACAGGACTTCAGAGAATCCCTGCCTTTAGCCTCTGAGTTCCCAGGTTGTTTATAATGTGTGCTTGTGCAGAAGAGAGGGGAAAATTGGATGTTTTGGAGCCTGATAATTGCAACTCTGCATCTGAAACCAATTGTGGTATTTTTGGCTCTGTTTCATTTAGCTATTTTTAGACTTCCTGAAAGGGGTATTATTTCTGTTTGTTTTCTGTTTGACATCAAAGCAGGAACAACAAATTACTAATTTTGTAATCTATTCCCTGGACCTCTGGCTTTCAATTTTTTGAACCACTGCACAGCAGCAGCAGAACTATATGTAGAAAACCTCAAGGGCCAATACCATCAAACACCTTTGAGACACATGCACCATTCCCTGCCTCTTTTCTCTTGAAAATCTTGACACTGGGACTAATCTCAAAGGCAATCACTGTATTGATAAACTATATTTTCTAGGAGAAAGCGTAGGGAAGGAATTATAAATTTTGAGGTTCAGCAATTCTGGCACTTTTTTTTTCTCTCTTCCACCTTCTGGATTTTGCAAGCTTGTAGTTAGAATGTATTTATATCAGACAGGGAAATACAAAAATATCCCCTGTCTGGTGTTATGGGAAAGCTGCTGCAACAGTCTATGATGACTCCTTCAAAATAATGTAATAAGAGCAGCACACAATGCTGCAACTTGTATTTATGCTATGGAGCATGTTTCATCTCCAAACCAGTTTAAAACCTTACCAGATTTATCTTTGCAGCACTCCTGTGGGCAAGGTATGAAGGGATTGTTAGGTTGTATCAGAACTTCATTAGGCCCTGGGACGTAAATACAAAAAGGCATGGGAGAAAGTATTCAGCTCACAAATCTGTTGTTCGTGTTATTTTTCACCCTGTTGTAGATTCAGATCCTTTTTGTAAAGAAAGCACAGCAGAATGATGGTTTCTGCCCCTTCCCCAGCAAGACCAGCTCTGACCACTGCTGTAAATAATTGGTGTTTAGAGTTAGTCATGTGCTAAACCCAAGAATATTTATCTGATGGCATTTTTTTCCCCTCATTAATTGACAAAATATTCCCAAAGAGTTCCCTTATTTTTAATACTACGTGAATCCATTTAGATAGAATTTTAAAAGCAGTTTGGGGATGTAAATCCTGATGTGAGCAGACTCAGAGCTGCAGCCTGACCCACGCGTGAGCGACGTGACACGTCCCCGTGTCAGACTGCAGCCCCACGGAGGGATCAGCTTGTCTCCTGGAAACCTCAGGGCTGTGTTAGTGTGGCATGCTCCCAGGCTCACTGTGACAGAGCAGGGGGGTGAGGAGACAGGCAGCATTACACTTTCACAGTGATAAATGGAGGTTTCCCCGTGCCCCTGTGCTCTCTCTGTAAGCAGGCACCAGGATCCGAACAGCCCGTCTGAAAATGAGTGTTGGATCGAAATCAAGGCACTCTAGACTTTCCCAGCCATTCCAGCTGGTTGTACAGGGTTTCATTCATCACCTCTAAAGAATGTTTTTTTGGATTAGCCTTACATCTTCCCAACCAAATCCAACCTTAGCTGCTCTGGTAATTTAATGTTAGAATTGCAATTTACTATAAACCTTCTTAGCAGGCAGGTAATCAACTTAACAGAGTTTATTGCACAAGCAGCTGTTCAGCAATCTAATATTATTATTTTTTTTTTACCTGTTATTTGCAGCTGCAGAACAGGATAAATCCACATTAGTTCCAGTTTGCCTGACAAACAATCTCATCTCTGCCATGTTCTAATTTTTGATAACTTTCAAGATCTGGCTCCTGCAATCTATGAAGCACATAAATTGAGCAAAATAACTTTGAATAAAGCAAGCCTGCTTAGTTTCTCTGGTTTACATGCCAAAGGCTTGGCAGTTATATGGCACGTTAGTGATATCTTTCTGTTTGTTTGGTTTTGGCTTCTGCTTTCTTTGGGTTTTCTTTGAAAAAAATGTTTACCTGTGTTTGTCAGTGGTTAGTGGAATTGCTAATGTTTTAACATGATAAGAAGAATAACCCCAGGTGCTTAGAGCATTTGAAACAAGGCACAGCAACGAGGTGAGATGAATAGGCGTGTTCTTTCTAAAGATGGTGTGTGCAGTAACAATATCAGGGCTTTTAAACCACAATCCTCTTTCCCTAAAGCGTTCCTCACGATCACATTCAGCTTTCATTGAACGTGGCAAGGGGGGAAAACTGATAGTGTGCATGTCACCGCATAGCATGGCGTAGCTCTTTTAATGCTGGCCCTTTATAATCTTTGTAAGGTCTTGTAACTTTTCTGATTTTTGCCCTGGGATAACTTTTCCCTTGTTTTAACATATTTCCTTTTGTCTGGTTCGGCCAGTAATTGACTTTGTCCCCTTTTTTTTTTTTCATTTATTTCTCTGCCTCCTGGTTGTAGCATCTTCTCCCTGGAGTCTCAGGTTAGAAGTTTTCCCTTTTGTGAAACCATGACAGGTGCCTAATTGAATGATGAATGTCCCTTTATTACTCTGTAATTGAACTGCCAGCTTTTTGATTGGTTTGCGGAGATGCTCCACTCCTCATCAAGCACTGCGGGGGGCTCCAGGGCTGGCAGGCTGGGCCTACCCTCCATCTGTCTAATCACATCTCTCCCCTACTTGGGCTTGGGGTGGGGAGGGGGCTCGGGGGGGGTGTGTGGTGGGGGAGGAAAGTCATAATAAATTATGCTAATTCGGCGTCGCCGTGACAATGAGAATATCGCATTGTTGCGCGCGGCGGCGGCGAACGCGAGAAGAGGTTTTGTCGTCGCGGGCTGCCCGGGCTGACAGGCCCTGGATGAAGATTAATGGCCCTCACCTGAGTGACAGAGAGGGGGGACCGTGGGGCAGGGAGGGTCATTCATCATACTCTGACAGGTGTCATTCACTCCGACAGCCCCGCCGCTGTCGCCGGGCTGGCGGTTCCATTTTTCTGCCGGTTAAGCAAGGAGTTTAATAACATCCCCAGAATTAAAACTCATTCTTTGTAGCAGGTCTGACAGCTGAAAATAAGAAAATCAATTCTTCACATGTTATAGCACAGTTAACTGAGTAGGGTTTTGACTTTAATTCAGTCTTTGGGCTGAATTTCAAGCAGGCTGCTTTTGTAAGACATCACCTATTAAAATTTACCAATAGCGCTAACTTCACTTTTATTATTGTGGCTGGATTAAAATGCAGCCTTTAATAGTGGATGTCATCTTCATCTGGTGCAAGCTCAAGATCTTACAGCTCTGGTGAGGGATATTCGACTTCATCCTCATTAGTGATGTTTATAGCTTCCCTCTTCATTAATATTGATCCCTTAAACTACAGAGAAAAACAAGACAGGCACTAGTACGAACCACTTGGTATCATTAAACTGTTTGGATTTCTTGGTTTCAGTCATTGTGGCAAGCTGAATAAAATATTTCAGAAATAAAAGAAAAGGAAAAAAAAAGAAGAGACAGGACAAACTTCTGGCTGCTCTTGGTGGGAAGAACCAGGTTAGCCTTACGGCCCTGTGCTGCTGATGGCTTTGTTCTTCCAAATGGGACTGGCTCATCCTGGGGAAGGCTTGGAAAAAGCTCCTGAGAAAACAGCACTAACCTAACAACCTCAGTATGTGTTTAATGTCTCAGCTAGTGAAGCTAGGACAAAAAAAAAAAAAAAAAAGTTTGTTGCCTGTTTCATTTAACTCATTAAAACTTGTAGCCATGGGACAGGCATGACTAGCTGGAAGCTCTGCCATGGAAACATGAGGGAAGAAGACAGATGGATTTCTGTTTGTGTAACTTAGGAGGTTTGTGATTCACCAGTGCAACACCACCACGAAAAATGCAAGCAGGATGCAGGGAAGTGTGAGAACAAGTGTTTCTAGTGGGCCTGGAAGCATTATCGTTGCTGTATGGGGTCAGAATGAAGCCTTATCTACAGGAGTGTGTGTGGTTTGGGTCAATGCAATCTAGAAGGATTAATTCCACATGGAGTAAGTGCCAAAAAAAGGCTGCTGGGGTGATCAGGAAAATGCAGAGCTGTCTTACAAGGAGAGAACAAAGGATCCCAGCTTGTTTGGACGGAGGGAATGAGGCCTGAGGAGCTGAGGAGAGGACAGTCTTGGTGGGGCAGCCCAGGGCATTTCTTCCCCTCCTGTGTTCTTATAAAGCAACCATAATTCGTCTCCACGTAGATGATAAATCAAGAACTGAAAGAAATTGCATGGTACCTCTCAATCTCACTGAGATATTGAGGGGAAGGAAAGGTTTTGTTTAGAGGTGGTGAGGGAGGACAGGAATTTATCACATGGTAGGAAATTTATTTCTGTCTCCGTTGCAAGTGGAGAAGGGAGTGTAGGACAGCCAGGCTCCTCCACAGACACTCATTCCGGTATCTGGAGTTACATGAGAGGAGTTTGTACACCTCTGTGATGTGAATAAGGAGTTCTGTGCTTATTTTGTTTTATAGAGAGCATATTATAGTAAGCTTTACGTTCTTGAAATTTTTTTTTCCCTCTACTCAATGTAACATGTTAAATTTTATCATGTGGGGCCTACTCCACTTTAAAAAGAAAAAAATTCTCCTCTGTTTGTTGTCAGTGTTACGAGTGAGCTGCATTTAAAAAGACAATGTAGAGGTAAACTGGATACGTAGTGTGGAAAAGCAATTTGCCACAGGAAGTAATAGATAACATTTTACAGGTCTATATTTGGTCTTAGCTGATTGTGTACTTATGTGGTGTTCCTTTCCAGTGCAAAGGAGAGGCAACAAGTGCATTTTTTAAAAATCTTTTTCTGAAATCATTAACAAATGATGTCATCTCTAGTTCCTGCAGGCTCGTGCAGTTTTCTTGCACGAGGCATTAAATAATAACATAATATTGGGCAGCCCCAGATGTCAGAAGAGGAATATTGTGTGGATGATGCTGTACATGCACATAAGGGTGAAGGAATGCATCTGACCAAGAATTATGTATCATGGCATGTTAAGGACCTGACTCTTGAAAATTAAATAGCATCTTGGGCTCTATTCAGTTCCAGTTTCCAACTGGATTGGAGGAGAAGGATCATCAGTGTGTTGAATTGATGTGATAAATTGCTCATAAGTTTGCTACTATTATTTTTACCTGTGCAGGCAAAATCATGCATTTTTTTCCTCAATATTTTTAATGTGTAGCTACATGGTGTATGAGTGAAGTGAAAATAGAGAAGAGGAAGGGCTTAGGAACTTTCTAATAGAACGAGAAAACTCTTGTCTTGTATCTTGTCTTCAGTATCACTCATAGAAATGAGAATTGGTTTAAAATCATGTGAGTTACTGAATATTTGGAAAGCAAGTCTTTTCACTAAAGGCAGGTTTTTCATACGGGAACTCTAAATAAAGAAATGCTTATGAACATAAGAAACATGCCCTCTAATAAGTTTTATTTCAGGTAATAAGAGAAACATGATTAAAACACGCCCTTTACCTCACTAATGCAAATGCCTCTATGTGAAGTTACTTTAATTTTTCCCTTCTCAATCTGGCTGGCTCTGCACCCCAAAAAGAAGATTCAATGAGAGTTACACATGCAAAAAATAGGAACTTCACAAGAAATACTTGTCTGTAGGAACAAATTAACACAAGTTTGCTGTTTGGAGTCTTTTTTTCCTAAGCTGCAACTATAGGTATCTCACCTATAATTTCTCATTATTGTCATTCTAATCTGATGACAAACAGTTGCCCTGAAATTTCCATGTATTTATACTTTAGTGCAATTTACGTGCTCAGAGGCACCCAATGACTTGTCAGGAAGATACTGCAGGATCTTTTAGGAGTTACTTCCCAAACAGAAAGTGAACATTTGTGACATTTTCTGTGGTAATTTTCCATAGGAGAAATTCTTAACACGCGTATTGTGCCTGTCAGGCTCAGTCGATCACAAGGAAGATATTTCTCTATTATCATCTATTATGCAATAAAATCTATATACCAATCAGTTTCTCCTGGAATTTGTACTAGAATTCTCCTAGAATTTCCGGTACTCCTAAAGGGCACTGGAAAGTTTTGGATACTTCATGCTGGCAGCTGCTGAAGACAGGATGTGATCTTACAAGGTCAAGGTGGGAAAAGTGATGCTGAAGGCCACAAAGTGAGTGGGTGACTACAACGAGTCCACTGGGTTTTGCCAAAACCTGACTTCTCTCTGTAATTTGACCTTTAAAAGTAACGATGTATAGAACTTGCTATTCGACATCGCCCGATGGGACAGGATACGTCATTCCCGTTTAGGAAGTGCTGACCCTGGTGGATTGTGAGGCAGAGATGAGATTAGCACCCTGTTCTGCATTCCCTCAGACAAGCTGGCCTAGTTATTTTAAGACGTAGGAAGGTATTAACCAGTGCAAACAAAAATAGCAAAAGGAGTGCTAAAGTAGCTTCTTACTGAGCTAACTGTACTTTCTGTTCTAATTATTTTCACTAAGCCACTAAGCACTGCTGATAGTTCATTCTTTTTTTTTTTCCACCCCCACCATGAATCCTGGCACCTGGACATCATGGCTTTGTTCTGGGTAACAACATCTGTATGGAAATCTTCAACAATGTTTTGGGGTTTTGAGTGGGTTCCTGTTAACATTGCTCAAACGAAAAAGAAATGTATTTCTGCAGCATGGCCCCAAGTGCCTGGCTTAGGGGAAGGTTTCACTGACTGTACAGAGCCTTAATGACTAGAGTAAAGAAATCTCCTGGGCATTTGAAGTGGATTTCCCAGCCATCCACAAGTTTGCTAACCTACCCAGAAGGAAACTCTTAACTACCCGTGCCTAGATATCACCATGGGAAATCTTGAATATTACTCTGTCCACTCATAGTGGACAATCTTGAATATTACTACTGTGCTCTCATCCAAAATAAAATCAACAAAATCAACTAACTTAGCTGAGTGGACTGATTTTTAATTTAACCATCAGATATTGACCGTTGTGTCAGCTGTTTTGTGGTTATAAAAAGGCATTCAATTCAATTTTTATGTAAGCGATGCTTTTATCCAAGATGGCTTCAGATGCACAGTCACTGATTGAAAGTGTAAAGTATTTAAAGTTTGGTATTAAGTGTACAGCAATGAGAACATGACTTAAAGAGGAGGTTACGCAGGCAATCTGATTCTAGCAGGCTCAATTACAGTAGAAGTTAATTTGATAGGGATCATAGACCTACACTGTAGCCAATTAGTAGGATGAAACTGGAGTACACACAACAAAAGGACCTGATAATAAGCAAAGTGCTTAGGAACAGAAGCCAAATGAAAATGAAATAAAAGGCTGTCATCCAAAAATCTCTGGTCTTGAGAACATGGGACAGCCTCCAAATGGATGATTATGGCATTTATCACAAGGTACATTGGGTCAAAATACCCATTAAGGTTGGTACAGACATTTCATAAACAGGAAACTGCATAAAAGAAAAAGGTGACTTGGAAAAGGAAGAAAATGCTACTTTATTCTGTTACCAGTTCTCTTGGATCTACAAGGGTAACATACGTGCTTCTATTCCTTCTCCCGTTCAGACCATAATTCCTTGTCTGAGTTAGGGTCTTGTTTTGCTTTAGGTTTGGTGGTGGCACTGTAGAGGGAGCCAATTAACTTTGACAGTTTCCCCTAACTGGCAGGAGCTCAAGGTGTGTTTCAGCTGAAGCACATCAGGTTAAAACTTAAATATCCTGTAGTATGAGGTGGATTTGTTCTAACTGCAGGAGAACAAATGGAGGGGTGGGGACTTACCAAACACAGGCATGGCGATGCTGCAGGTAGATGGCACTGCAAGGCATAATGGCAGAAAATAAGATGCATGCTTGAAGGTTTAATGCAGATTATATTACATTAAATAAGGCAGAATGACTTTGGCAAGCTGCAGGTGATTTTCCCAGAATCTAAAAGGGGTGCAGTAAATAACAGATGTCAGGTTGGGAATATGGGCTATTGGATGATCCTTGTGGAAACTGACATTAATGGCACAGGGAGGGGATGAATCAAGGGAACCTCTAGGAAAGCACACGCTCTCCTAAAGAATGGCACTTGAAAAGGTTTGGGGCAGAAGGAATGAAAAATGACATTGCAGACAGAAATAGCAAGAGGCAAACCCCACCACACTGGGGTTAACAATTCTGAGGGTGTTCAAGAGACAAGAGATTTATCCAAGAGAGCGCATTTGAGATCGTGCTGAGGAGTCCCATTGGAAACATACTAATAGATTCATTTTAAGGCCTGAAAAGACCTTTATGTTTATTACTTTTGTAATACAAACCAAAGCACCTTATCTTTCAATTCTGCATTAAGCTGCTAATGTTTATTATCTGAGCATACCAGATGCTTACACTAAGGAGGCTTCTTTCTAGAAGATTTCAAATTGTTAAAAAAAAACCCCAGCTTTTCCTTGCTTGAAGTGTTCCCTTTGTTAATTATTAATTTTGTCTTTGTGGCTACCAACTATTTCATCATCTTGCACGTATTTCTTGCTGATTTAGAGGTCAACACATGGACGTCTTTTTTTCATATTCAAAAGTGGATAACTCTTCATCATGTGATGCAGTAATCAGACTCCTAATCTTCTTTTGGGTAACTCAGACTCGTTATAGAAGTGTGTCAGTCAATGTTATTGCCTTCAACCAAAAAAGTAATTTTATTAGTAATTGTTTGGTTAAAAAAACTTGTCTTTTTCCCCCCATCATAAACTAATGAATAATTTGTATTAATTAGTTCTAATCTTTCTTAGTTTTATACATATCTCATCCAAAATCAGTGTTTTCATAGCTTTGCAGAAGGCCAATGTCAGGAAGTTCATCTCAGCACTATCTTAATTATCTTATTTATACTTTGTAGCCATTAACATTTGTCCAAACAGTGGACAAAGCAAATCAAGGACATGGATGGAAAATCTGTGGCATGCATGCCACGAAGAAATTTAGCTAAAGAGCTCCTATGCCATGGCTGGGAAAATCCCCTGTAGTTTTCAGGATGTCAGTGCTGTTACACAGGTAGGCAGTGACCTGTTCCTCACAAAGTAAAAATAGAGAAACTCTGAATCTCTTTTCAACTCCGAAAAATTGAAAAAATACTCACTGTGGACAGTTCAGTTCAGATCAGGCATCAGTCTTTTAGAACATGTTCCTCTTCCTCAACATCAGTATCAGGCAGGTGCAGGCTCTGTTGATGGTGTTTTACGGTGATACATCAAATTATTAATAGAAATTAGTTCAGAAAAAATTGCCTGGTATTACTCAAGGTAAAAAAACTGTTATAATCTGTGAAACTGGCTGAAGAAAATGTTCAGCTTACACCCTCCTGTTATATTTCCTAGAAAGGGGCTGTATGTTAAAATCCAGGAACCTTCATTTATTGTAGAGGTAGGAAATTATTTACCCTTAATTAAGATTAATTTGGGGAATCTGCCTGGAAGGAAATGGTGGTGATAATATGTTCACTGCTCTTGTATGTAACAGCAGATTTCAGGTTATTTTGTTCTTCTTCCCTGAAATTTCAGCTGCAAGTTCTTCTGTTGAAGGTTTTGACACCTGAGAAATAGCATCAGATATGCAATATTAGTTTAGCAGGTCGCAGTTTTCCACAAGGATGAAAAAACCACACTGTGCTGTTTAAAATGCTCTTCTGAATTTATGGACATCAGACAAAAAGCTGGAAAGCAACCAGCTCAGTCTGCAATACTACAGGAACCACTTCAAGCATCACTGTTACTCTAATTCTCAAGGCATTAATGTCGATGATAAACATGAAAAAAAAAAATATAATGGTTTCAGTATGTCCAAAGCAGCAAGTATGCTGTGGTGGCAAAAATGCAGAAAATGATAGTAATTCTTCCTTGCAGGCTCTCCATGGGGAGCAACTGCATTCCAAGTCCATCCTACTGCTTTAAACACTCAGCTGAGTTCTCTGATAATTATGCCTTGCTCCCTATTGATAGGTCTGGAGTTTTACATGAGTCATGGTGTCATTCTGAAGTTTGTACTGGTGATGACACACAGAACCAGGTTCTTCATTTAACCAGCTCAGTTAAATGTCTGAAGCTCAGTGAGGTGACTCTCCAGGCTTAAAATTTCTTGACTCGGTGCCCCAGTTGGCAAAGCAAAGGTGGCTGAGAAAAGAATACCCCGATTCAACAAGGCTCAAGTGAATTTTTTTCATTAATAGAAATGTAAAATAATTTCCTTCAGAAAATTACTCTGGAGGTCACCTGGAGCATCTTTACAGGCAACAGCTGATGATGGCTCCTAGTGGACAGTCTGGCTTCTTGTTACTGTCTTCCTAAAGGTTAGATTCTTGTACAAGGTGGGGAAACAAAACCAAAAACAAACAAAAACCCCAAACAACAGCAACAACAAAAAGCCAAAATCCCATTAAATTTAGTGTAGCTACGATGGGTCATTCACAGAACTCGATTAAATATCATCATGTCATATTGTGATTAAGGAATAAAACCAAGTGGTTTTACTTGAAGTTTTTTCGACATTTAGAAAATGTATATAGAAAAAGCAGCTGAGATGATGTAATAGTTGAAGTACTTTTGAAGGTGAGCAGTGTGGGACATAGTTGGATCTAATTAAACACACCAAAATTAGCAGAGACAAAGTGTAAAAATAAATGTAATCACAGGGGAAGAGTAATTTTAATTACATTTTCCAAAAAAAAAAAAAAGTCAATTAAAAAAATTGCATTTAAAACTGAGAAAAATATCTGTGTGAAGACCTTGGGGAGGTTCATTGAAAAGTAACTACATAAGCTGGGGAAAGACTTACCCACTTTTGCAGCTTCTCTGCAGTCCTAATTGCAGAAATATCTGGTTAATCTGAAGTCTTTGTGATCATACTGCTGTGAACATTTCTACAAACACAAAGTATTGTTTCTTTCCATACACATGAATTCCTTAGATGGACTATTGTTTGCTTTCACTGAATTGTGAGTATTTTGGTATAGGAAACTAACCAATTGGTAATTTTTTAAGCTACTGCTTTAAAACATCAGCCCTAGACCCAAACAATCCCCAGTGCTTACAGCAGATTGCTAGCAAAGCTGTCCAGATGTGTGTTGATGATAATAAATTGGGTGAAGCTGCAATGCAAGTTGTAGTTGAAGCACTGTAAATGCTGCTGCTTCCATTTACTGAATGTCAGCAGTAAATCTGATGCTGCTGGAACCCACCAGGACCAACAAACACAAGGATACTGAGAGCCTGAAGAAAGCAAAGGGGGTTTTCACACAAGATTTAACAAAACCTGTCACCTGAGGACACCATTATTCTTTGGCCTTATGACATTGTCTTCCATTTCTCAGGCTTTTCCACGTATGACAGAATACACCTTAACTGTTGGGTGATGCTGCATTTCCATTAGCTGTCCTTTCTTTATGATAATTCCTCAGAGCTACTTTTGGTGTTTCTCTTCTAATACAACATGGGAGAGAATTTCTTGGCTCCCTTCCTGGCTCCAAGGTGTTTTTCGTAATGATGCCTTGGGAAGGCTGACCTGGAACAGAGACTGGACAGAGCCAGAGAATAAAGTAGGGATTTATTGAAAGGCCTCCAGGATCCACCTGGGGCAGGACAGGGCCTGACCAGGCCTACACCCAAGGTGGACACAAAATGGTCACAAAATGGCTGACCCATCACAAGGTCTTATATTTTTATAAGTTTTGGTCCATTTGCATATTGGGGTTTAATTGTCCAATTCCAGCTGCAGGTTGTGAGGTCCCATCCTTGTTCCTCCCTTCAGCCACCCTTGTTTGTGCTTTTCGGCCTGAAAGTTGGCCTTGGTCTTGAACAGGAAAAGGATTTGTTTTGTCTCCGTACTCTGTGAAGAGAGCTGACTAACACTTAATATAAGGCTCAGGACTGCACCCCTGGGCAGCACAGAATCTGAAAAACATGAAAGATAAAACTTAAGGCATCAGTAAAAGCTGATGTGCTTTTACATATTCCATGCATCTGCAGCATTAGAAAGTCGGCCTAAACCCTGGAAACATGAACTGCCTGTTCACAGATTTAGATCAGAAGATCAGCTGTCATTTTTTTTTTTTAAACCCCTAACATTCTTTTCCTTTTTTTTAAAAAATCTGACAGGCTTGGACTTGTGAAGCACTGTCACTAGAGAGTGGCCACAACAGAAGCTGCAAGTGCTCACCTGTGCCAGCTGGTGCAAACAGCTCCAGGGATGTGGTGGCTCTCTCAGGGATAGAGGTGTTTCTACCATCCCAACCAATAATTATAAAAATTGGGAAAAGAATACAAAAGCCTGGGGCTCAGAGAGTTTGCTCATCTAAAAGTGTTTTGCGGTTTGCAGTGTACTTCTTGAAAATGAGGCTGGCACACCTCAATTTATGCAGCTGCTGGCCTTGCATCAGTATTTGGAGCTTTTTGTCACCCTCAGTTTCCACTTTTCTTTAACTTGCTGTCAGAAGCCTCCTCTGCCTTATTTTCTTCCTTCCCACGCTGCACTGTCCACATTAGCTACAGACATGGGAAGCAGAGGTTAAAGCTTTTCCTCCCCCCATCCTCTTTTTTGGTCTGTTTTTCAAATAATGATGCCATTATCTTCCAGCAGCAAGACTGGATAGCATTAGGTATCTCCATTCATTCAGTACATCAGTCAAACCAGCCAAAGAATATATTAGATAGAATCACAACTTTATCTGCCCAATGCATAATATGCCAATGGAGCGCAAGAAGGGCTGCTCAAATTGATTGAATTGGGTTTTCCTACAGAGCTGCTTTGTGTAGAGTGGGAAATATTCTGTATCAAACAATCTACACGAGCAGCAGCCACGGTGTGACTAATCTCAGCAATGCTAATACTGAATAATCTCAGGAAACTTGAACAGGAGGATCAATGTTCCACTCACTTCATATAAATGGCCTATATTATAAAACCCATCAGATAAAGGTTAGCTAGTGCTGCCTTTAGAGCCTAGCATGTACGACACGGGTGGGGTATAGCAAACACAAACCCTGATCTCACAGGCAAGATCTAAGTGACTAAAGCCTTCAATAGACGTGTCAGCCACCTCAAAAGAAATAAAATCCAAAAATAAAAGCTTTCTTCATAGTATTTATTAAGCAGTGATCTCCATATAAATCTTTCCATACTGAACTTTTTGTGTCCAACCTTTTAAAAGAGTAAGTTAGTCACCTGGGCCAGCTGCAGAAGGACAAACTGTTTGAGGATTTCAGGGTGATGGAAGATTGTCAACATTAGCCTGAAGAGAAAATAAAAAAATCCTAGAACCAGTGCCCAGGGGAGTATGAAATTGGAACTTCTGCTAGGAAAAGCTTTCAGCTGAAGAGAGCTCGTTCGAGCTTTCTCTCATGGTGTGCAATGACGGGTTTGCACAATTTCCTTTCCCAGGTTGTATAAGGCCAGAGCTGGTGGCGTTGATGCACCTTGGCTCAGGCAGGAGGGAAGGTGAGCTCCAAGGATTTGCTTCCCTGAGGGAGATGGTGTTTGGCACAGTGGAGAAGAGTGAGAAGTAGTGACCTGAAGAACATGAGTTCAGCTCCCAGCCACCACTGCATTTTTATTCTGCTGCTCTCACTAGTGCTGCCTCTAGAGTTTGAGCAGTTAGTGATAGATCCTCTCTGTTCAGGGAGATCATCTGTTTAGAAGGTCGTTTCTTTGGGGGGATTGTTTGGATGGTTTGTTTGTTTCCTGATTTCTTTTTTTTCTTTGCTCTTTAAGTTCTGAAAGCTAACTGCCAAATAATTCCTCTTCTGTTCCAGTTCTGAGGGTTTTGTGTGCTGGCTTCTCCCGACATCTGTGCCAGGACAGTGCTGCAGTTGGGGCCTGTCTTTTACTCTGTTTTCTCCCCTTTTCTATCATGGTAAAAATCACACCGATAGAACTTTTTGATTTAGACCTTTGTTGTCTCAAAGAAAGAGGGAATTATTTATAATCAGAGGGGGACAGGTTTTCATCACTGTAGATTGATGCATGTTTTAGAGCATTCACCTTTAAGGTGTCCAGAATACAATCTGCTAGACCCTCTGTGGATTGTAAATTTCTAGAGTTGGGCTACTTTTTTTTCTTTTTGTCTGCTGAGGAAAGCTTTATGATCACCATTACATTATCTTGTCTGTAGTACTGTGGAACTGGGCCCCTTTCTTCCTATCAGGAAGCCTTTTCTCTACTTTCATACCAATAAAGTGTTTCTTAGACCAGGGTTCATTCCTAATAAGCAACTTGAGGATTTCACCTGAACTAAGAAATATTTTTCCCCTCTGTGCGCCTTAAGTTTCAGACTATCAAGGAGCCTGCATGCTTTGAATCTAAGACAGAGCTTACAATCTAACAGCTTTTTTATCACCTTCCATCAGGGAAAAAAAAAAAAAAAAAGCCTCCAGGTGGATTAAGCTGTGTGTATAGGAAGCTTACAGGGTAGCAGGTGTCAAGTCCCAGTAAAGGTCATTCCATTAGGGTTATTCTCTTCCCAGACACGGCTTTCCTTGTGGACTTGTGTAAAACTGCCACTGAGACTTTGGTGCATTGCTTTACAGGGCAGGGATGTCGAGCAAAATGCTGAAGCATGCACAGCATATCCGCCCAGGGATTTTTAGGCTGAGGTCGAGCTTTAGGAATGTGGCCCAGATAAAATACAGTGGCACTGCTGGAGACTGGAAGGAGGGTAGGGAAAAAAAAAACCTTCCTGTGTTTCTGGTCCAGCCATCCAAAAAGGTCCAGATTAGGCCGACAGGTTGTTGACAGTATACTATAGAAAAAGTTGTAAGTTGTTAGAAAGAATTGAAAATCAAAATCCTTCTTGCATTATGATTGAGGGCCTGGAAATGAGCTTGAAACATACTTGATGCATCCCATTGTCTATTGTTACTAGATCAAAGGAGAAAGACCTGCTGTAAAAATGAGTAAAAATCATGTGACAACCCATGCTGCCAGACATTTCAAGGCATGAGCAGACAGCATTCAGTCAGCACTCTTGGATCATATTTCTGATTGTATCTTCACAAAAAAACAAGGGCCAGAAACAGAATTTCCTTTTCTTCTTCTTTCTTCTTCTTTTTTTTTTTTTCCCTTCAATAGGAATGATGTAACCTGAGGAGCTCCAGCCATACACATAAACCTCTTTTTTTTTTTGCCCAGACTGCACCAGTGTAGCTTTGCCCCTAGGTGCAGGCTTACAGGGGGGTGAACAGGAGGTGAAGGGTGGAAGAGGCCAGCACAGCACGATGATACTTTCAACATTTGATAAAGCTGCTCTAAGTGACATCATCTTGAAAAGCTTTAGTCAAACTCGTGCTGTTTCAAAGCACGCTGTATGAAATCTTACGTGCCTATTTAAAAATTAAAGTTGAAGAAGCGACTTGCAGCAGACCACCATCCTTCTGAAAACTGAACTGGTCCCATAGAAACCAGACTAGAAAGAAATGGTGGGAAATCTAATCAGATAACCACAACCAGCACTGAATTCAAAGCCTCAGTGGAGAAGGAGAAGAGGAGGTGAAGGAGAAAACCTTCCAGGCAAACAGTTATGTTAAGGACATTGCAGAGAACTCCAACGATTTTGCTGTTTCTAGCTTCACTTCAAATATCTTGAGCAAATACCAGTTTTCAGCCAGTAAAGATGAGCCATTAATTGATTGACTTGTCAATAAAAGAAATGTTACTACTAGATGATAAGTCATGATGATAAACCATCTGAAAATATGTGCATAAGGGTTGTAAAGGATCTTAAACTAGAGAGGCTGAACCGCTGGGAAGAAAGTGCTGAAGTAATCTGTTATGCCAGAAGACAAAAAGTAGCACAGGCTCTAGTTGGCATATTTTCTGCAGGTTTAATATGGCTAGAAAAGATCCACTTGAGAATTTATTTGGATTCCTGAAAAAAATTTTGATCAGCAAGAAGCATTACTGCAAGTTTTGTAATGGGCTTTTCTGAGCCTGAGAAGCTCAGTGGTGTGAGTGTTAAAAAGTTATTGATCCCAGCTGATCCAACAGCAATTGCATGCCCTCAGCCTGCAGCAAGAGTGAGGAATTTTGGATTGCCTATATCCTCTTCACAGAAACAGTGCAACTCTGCTTGGTTTTGTAGAATGGCAAAAAAAAAAGATGAGTTAAGCATTCCTGTTTACTGTTCTACAAAAACAGCAATCAGAAGTTATTTCAGAAAATTAAAGGAAGTCAGTTGAAATGGGTTAAGAGAGTCACTTTGTAGGCAATGGATAAGTAACCTGCTGGAAATTGGTCATAGGTGTAGGAGAAGGGAATGCAGGTGACTTCAACCCTGATAAGTAACAGCTGTGTTAATTAACTAAAACAGCCTCACCCCTGATGAGTCACACCTGTATCCAATAAACATAAGTGTGATAAAAGGGAGTGGCTGAGTTAATGAGAAGGAATCATGAAGGAAGAGGAATGTTGAGGAAGAAGGAACCAGAGGATCATGAAGAAGAAGAAGGATCCTGAGGAGAGAGAATCCCTGCAGTGAGGTCAGTCTGGGTGTGCAGTCAGAGCCTGTTGTTGGAACCTGCAGTCACAGTCTGGCTGGGTAAAAGCTGCATTCAGAGGCTGCAAACCAATCCCTGCAGTCAGAGTTTAGCAGGAAATAACCAGCAGTGAGAGGCTGCAGGGAAACCTCCAGCAGGAGCTGCTGCAGCCAGAGTCAGGGGATGGTTGGGGTCAGGATGACTGAGCTAATCCTGAGGAAATAAAGAGGAATAAACCAGGGCCCTTTTCATGCTGGGATGGGCAAGGAGTCTGTGCCTCTACTCATTTCTACCCTCTAACAAGAGGGCTGCTGCAACAATGTGCATCCTCACAGTTCTCAATTTAGGTCCTATTTAGGCATCTCTGTGTATATTCATATTAAATGGAGATAAAAACAACCCTGAGGGCAAACAGACCTTTAGGCTTTGGACCATAAACTGTGCTCTGAGTAATAGGGTAAGGAGGAAACTTAGGACAGTAAAGATGGTGCTAGGCCCTATGTGTTGCTTAACCCCTGTAGATTTTTGTATTGCCTCCCTGATAGAGGGGGGTCTGTCCAATATGACAATTCCTGTGTTTTTTTCCTTGTGTGATACAGCTATCAGTTGAATCACACATTAGCTCATGACACTGTGGTGGATTTCTTCTTGCAGTTACCGACCTTAGTATTTCAGCAGCTCTGCTTGCTCCTATTCTTGCTGAATTTTGAAGTCCCTGTTGATTTAGTGGTGCAATTGTTCATGTTTCTTTTAAACTTACTCTTCGTGTTGATCCTGCTTGGCAAATGGTAGTGAGCTTGTGAGCTTTGAAGGCTGGCTTGAAAACTGTGAACATCTGAAGATGTTGTGCCTTTTCTTCGCTTTAAATATTTCATCTCCCAGCTCGGAATTATTCATTGGATTAACATGTGAACTGCTCCCATTGGAGAGAGCCTGGCTGTGAGGATTTTCCCTGTATTTCTTCTTGGAAGGGGACTGCTGATGTTAGGAGCCACTGTTCTTGTAGCATGGCTGGCATTGAGAGAGTTGTTTTCTCCAGAGGGAGACTCTTTGGTTGGGAGCAGCTGCTGTTGGCAAGGCTGGCTGGAAGAGATCTTGTCCCTGGTGGTTTGGGCTGAGTGGAGACCCTGTTGCAGGGAAGTGTTGCTGCTGGAGCAGAGCCAGGGTGGGGTGAGTGAGCATGGGAGACTCTTTAGCAGGAAGAGCTTCTCTCACAAAGAGCCTGCACGTCCCCGATGTCCTTAACCAGGTTGGGCTGCTGGTGCCAGTGGCATGTCCCTGGGGATGGATCTGATTGTTGGGGTTGGAATAAGGGCTTTGTGTGTCTTTGTGTTTGTTTAAGTTGTCCGACCATGATTTGTATCACACTTGAGAGCGTGTTTGATTTAGTTCAGTCACTCTTACCACATTTACTATTTTAGCATGTGTTTAATAATCCTGCACAACTCTCCACCTCTATCAGGCATCCCCTGTCTCAGAGAACAACTGTAAGACGTCCCCTCAGTTTCTCTTGCAGTTTTGGCTGACCTTTAGTAAAAGACACCCTCAGCCAACCTGCTCAGCTTTGCTGCTCCCTTGGGGGAGCTGCCTGAGACAGATTTCACTCTGTTTCACTAATAATAATTTGTGATTTTCTTCTGTGTCAATGTGTGTTGGTTGTGCATAATCTGGCTGGTTTTTTTTTCTTTTTTTCACTTCTGTTCTGGAGTTGATTTTTTGCTCAGGTGATCCTGTTCAATTCTGTGTAGGGTTACTCAGCAATAGCAATATATTTATATTTCCAATATATTTAGATTATTTTCTTTCACTGATTTAGTTTAAGAGAAATAACGTATCTTCTGCACAAGATGGAGTTAACTTATGTACATACAAAAATGCCTACACATAAACGTTTTCTTTACCATTTTCTGGGGCCACTTTTAATTATTTCACCTCCCTTTTCTATTTTTTTTTGCTATTTTAGATTTCGGTGAATGTTTCATATTGAGGTTGATGGTACATGTCTGGGATTTACGCATGGTTTTACTTCTGGCACAACTAATTCCTTTGGTGTTTAGAGGTAAAAAAATAGCAGTACTTAGAAATTCAAGCTGGATTTTATGCTGCTAGCCACTCTTATTTATGGACAGTAGAAGAAAATACCCTCCTGGTATGGGCTAAAAGTTATCTGCACAGAAGGAAGATAATATACTCCTAATTAGATAGAAAGGGAAGCCCAGGAACATGAAGCTACCTATTCACAGCTGATTTTAGGCTTTTGTTTAGCAGTGCTGACAGAGAGACACTGATGTACCTGCAGAGGGCCTGGGAGGGTGTGGCAGGTTAAATAATGTGCTGAGCTCTGTGTCGGAGAGCTCCAGGCCTCAGCTGAAGGGTAATTCTCACTCCTTGAAGCACTGCTGAGGTTCTAGAGTTGGAGCAGAATATTTCAGGGTACCACACTGAACATCTGAGTCCTCACTCTAAGGCTGTGCTCACTTTCTTTTTCTTTTATTTTTCCTGGATCTCCATTATGTTTATTTTTTTTAAAATTTACCCTTGATACCTGTTCTAGCCAGCTCAGCTTTTGTTTTTTTAGAAGGTATCAGTCCTGTTCTGTTAATGCAAACTAAAACACTTTTTTATTTTCCCCTCCATGCATGCATTTACGTAGTGATGTTGAAAAAGGTGCAGCAGGAAACCAATTGTGAATTACTTTACAGCCTCTCTTTCAGCTGGGTTTAGTTAAGGGATTATTTAAGAGGCAGGGGAAATGCATGTTTACCGTGATGATGGTTTTAATTCTAAATAATCTACGATCACAGAATGGTTTGGGTTGGAAGGGACCTTAGAGATCCTCTAGTTCTGACTCCCCTGCCATGAGCAGGGACCCTTTCCACTTAGACAAGATTTCTCAAAGTCCCATCCAACCTGGCTTTGAACACTTCCAGGCTTGGGGCAGCCACAACTTTTCTGGACAATCAGTGACAGTTCTCACCAACGTCACAGCAAAGAATTTCTTCCAAATATCTAATCTAACCCAATTCTTTCAGATTAAAGCTGTTCCTCCTTGTCCTGTCACTCCATGCTCTTATCAAAAGTCCTTCACCAGTGGTCTTGGACCCTGTTTAGGTACTGGAAAATCAGTGAGTTTTTCTTGCAGCCTTCTCTTTTCCAGGTGGAACATCCCCAGATCTCTCAGCTGTCTTCATAGCAGAGGTGCTTCATCCTTCTAATCACCTTTGTGACCTTCCTCTCAGCTCCCTCCAGCAGGTCCACATCCTTCTGATGTTGGAAGGATCTAATTTTACAGACCTGGACTCCAGGTGGGATATCACAAGAGCAGAATCACCTCCCTCCACCTTCTGCCCAGGCTGCTTTTGATGCAGTTCTCTGGCAACCAAAAATTGGGGATTTTTGATAACTCCAGGAATACAAGCGTTGATGCTTGACCATCTAATGCCAGTTATGAATTTTAATTTTTTTTTTAAAGAAAGAACAAAAAAACTCTGGCAATAACTGCTGTGAGTCGCATTGTATCTGCAAATGTCTTTTGTGCCAGGAAAAAAGTCAGGAGAGAATCTGAGCAGTAAAACTGCCCTGCTGGTTTAGCTTTGCCTGCAGAGGCTCTGCACACCCACTTACCTGGTCTTCCCAATGGCAGGAAGAAAAATGGGGCACAGGAAGGGGGAATTGGTTGTGATGTGCATATATACATACAAAAATGCAGATATTTTCACATGAATAAAGCTGTGGTGCTTACTAGAGCTGCATATGCTGTCCCAGGCTAGATTAAAAATGAGTTTGCATATGTTTTCTGTCAGGATTGTTTCATTTTTAAAAAAAGGGCTCTAACATAGGAACAACACACAAAATAAATCTAATCCCTAAGCTTCATGTCCTCCTTTTTTTCTCCCATTGAAACCCAGTAATCTCACTTGTAAATTTATAATCAAGGACAGGTCTTGTTAGCTCAGTGGAGCTAGAGGGATAGAACCATTGTATCATTATTATTTGACTTCAATGTGTCATCTGGTGGGTACCCACATAAAAAAAAAAATCTTCAAGTGCATCTTTGAAGGTCTTGCTGTTCACTACGTGAAATGATAAAATTTACTCAGAGTTTTCATCTATTAAAAAGCAAGAAAGAGGCAAAAGGCATTTCTGTTTAACCAACAACCGCTGTCCAGATTTGAGAGCGAGGCTGGCCTTGAATGCATTCAAGGTTCAGGCTGTACCTCCTGCACATCTGTAATCCCAGGGCACAACACACTGCATAAATTACTTGTGCTTGGCCAGAATGGCACGTGCAAAGAGGCCGTGCCTTGGGTCAGAGGTGTGTGCATCCTTTTCCCTCCTTTGTTACTTCCCCAGTACCAGCTGGGGCATAGATTATTTAGGTATCATTTGAATCCAAAATCTTTTATATGAAATGCACTTGACTCAAGATTTTTCCAAAGCCAACTTTGAGGCTGGAGCTTAAATAAGCCAATTTTTGGCAGGCCTGGTTTTCCAGGGCAGGCTGTACATCCCATGACTCTCATTCTAGATGGGTGAAGTTCACCTGCTCAGTGCTTTTCTTTTCTCTTGCGAGCTGGACTCTGAATCCCACAAAACCCCTGTGATTTCCCTCATAAAAATGAGGACCCAACTAAGTGTTTTGTCATGGTTGGTAACACTGATAAGAAGAAACCTTGCAAAGCATAACGTGCTTTCAAAAATTACCTTTTTTTTTCCCCCCCTCTAACACGTGTTAAATTAGCCAATAAGCCTTGAAGCTGTGCATACCTGATGATTAATTTATGTTATTTTGTGGGTGTTTTTCCTTTGGAAAAAAAAAGCTTCTCTCACGCTAAATTTACAGCATTGCAGAGTTTCACAATGTTGCAACACTGTCTTCAATTCAGCCGCTTCATATTGAAATTTCACACACAATAATTGGCTGACCTTCACAGCTATGGCAGAAACTAATTAAAGCTGTAAGGCTTTGCTAGTTATGCTTTTGTGTGAAATGTGAAGTTTGGTGATAATGAAATATGGGGTGCAGATGCTATTGTCTCAGTCTGTGTCCTTGGTTCACACTAATGAAGAACAGCAATTATTAAACAAAATGTATTTTCAACCATTAATTATTTGTGTTTTGATAGTCTAAATGTCCCAGCAGCAGCTCCTTCTTCTTCACTTCTGCAAAAAGTCGTTTAGTGTAATTTTACAAGCAAGTGGCAGAGTCCTGGGGATGCTGCATGAGACTTTTCCTGCATTTGGAGGATTGGTATTAGACTCATTCTCTGGTGTATTGCAAAAGAAGCCACACCACAAATAAAGGAGTATTTTAAATGGGATGATAGTAAAGTTTGAGGATTTCATTCCTCTAGACAGAATCTGAATAACACAATCATTTTCTGTTGTTAGATTCATAAAGAAGACAGAAATGAGTACATGCAGTGGGCTTTTGTGGGTGGATGGAAAAGGGCTCTATCCTGCAGTCCATCTTTCTTACCCCTTTACATGTGTCCTCTGTGATCTCACTTACTTCAGCAGAAGTAGATTTTTAATTATGGTTAATTGGCAAAGCTGCTCAGGTGTTCTCTCATTCTCGAGAATGACTGTTGAGAAAAGAATTTTGATTTCCCCCACTGAGTTGAAATGTGAACTGTGTGTGTACCCATATTGATGCCTTGGAAAAGCTGACCTAAACAGAGACTGGACAGAGCCGGAGAATAAAGTAGGGATTTATTGAAAAGCCTCCAGGATCCACCTTGGGCAGGACAGGGCCTGACCAGACCTACACCCAAGGTGGACCCAAAATGGTCACAAAATGGCTGACTGGTCACAAAGTCTTATATTTTTATAAGTTTTGGTCCATTTGCATCTTAGGGTTTAATTTTCCAGCTCCAGGTTGTGAGGTCCCATCCTTCTTGTTCCTCCCTTCAGCCACCCTTGTTTGTGCTTTTAGGCCTGAAAGTTGTCCTTGGTCTTGAGCGGGAAAAGGATTCATTTTGTCTCCCTACTCTGTGAAGAGAGCTGACTGACACTTTATATGAGGCTCAGGACTGCACCCCTGAGCAGCACAGAATCTGAAAAACATGAAAGCTGAAACTTAAGGCCTCACTGGATGCAGAGGACATGTGCCCCTCCAGCCCAGTCTTGACCATAGTGCCTTCTTTCCAATGTCACTGTTGGTCACAGAGGTTTTCACATGACTTTGGGGTGTATATTCATGTAACATCCTATATATGCATTTAACATATTCTACAGACCTTGACATACATGCCTGAAAAACAGAGGTACTCTCAGCAGTTGGTGGCCATAATTAAGATTGCGAGGTAAAGGAATAATACATTCTGATATTACAACACTTTTTCTATAAAACTGAAGCTTTCCAGGCTTTTTCGCTCATTTCTGTTCCAAATTTTGATGGCATCTTGGCTGTAACAAGTTGCTCTTTGAACATAAAGCACATATATGGAAAATTACAAAGCTATGGATGAGATGTGTATGTTTGGGCACCCACGCAGGCAAATTGTACAACAAGGCAGTTTCCTATTAGTTTCACTTTACAGCTTCTGATGTTTACTGTGACAAATTTCAGTAAGAGGGGATTTTGTATGCTGATTTATTTGTGAGGCCAGCTGTATGACGTTCCTGTATTGAATGTTTTTGAGTGACCTGCTTTTTGTGACTTTTGAAAGAGAATCTGGCGTAGAGGAGTGACATTAAATGAGTCATCTCTCACACTTCAAATATATCGTTCAGGTTTTTTTGCTGAACGATATTAAAACTATAGAAGGAAGATGAAATTCAGCATTCCTGATGCAACCTGACAAACACATGGAACACAATTGCCTGTAGTGATGGTGTTTACAAGGTGCAAAGATGTCAGTGTGCAGGGTAGAGAGGTGAGGTTTTACAGCTCGGTGAAAAGGATATTCCCTGTGATGTAAATATTTTAGCAAGCAGCACTATAATAAGGTAAAACGAATGAAAGACCAACAAACTACTGATCTTCTGATCCTGGAGAATAAGTGAGCTTTTTTAAAAAAACCCAAACCCCAGAAATTATTTCCAATAGTTTGGCAAATGCAGTACTCTACTGTTATTATTTGCCTTCCTGTCAGTATATATAAATTCATGTGTGCAAAAGTGTTGTACGCGTGTTTTGTCTTTCTTGTTCACAAAGAGAAAAGAGAAGTAATGTATAAGTAAGGGCTTCTGATGATGCAAACTTCAGCTCCTTAAAAGAATTCCCTGGATTCCTTTGACTGATGATGTGTTGGGTCATATCACACCTACAGCACAGTCCGAATGTGGGGCTGAAATTTGCTGATTTCCTCTGTTATTTGAACTTATTTTGAGTGCTTGATCTCTGAGACTGACAGCTTCTCTTTCTTCAAGTGTTTTGACAGCTCCAGGGTTAAAGAGTAGTATCTTCAAAAAGCTCTATTGTGGAGTTTAGTAATTGACACCAATAATACAACAACATTAAATCATCCCCTTTTTTATATTTTTTTGTAGTGGATAAGCCAGTCTGCTTGTAAATACATTAAAGGATAGTGTGTAGGTGGAAGAAGAGTTATGCTACTATTTTAAGAGCTAATAAATCTTTATTTAAGCAAGGGACCGCTAAAATTTAATTAGGCATATAAAAGCAGAGATCATTCTAAGGGTAAAAATATGCCAATCCTCACAAGAAAAGACTTCTGCTCTATGGAAAAAAGAGCAAGTTAAAGTCTACTCCCCTGTTACTATGTCAATAGAAAAGCAAAAGCTGGTTGAAGGTGTCTAAGTTTAAAAAAGGAGGGGGGAAAAAAAGAAAAAAATTCAGTATTCAGCACATGGTTATAAAAATAATATGCTGAATTCTCTAATTCCTGAAGGGTAGCCCTTTGAAAATATCACCTCACCACAGAGCTGCTGGTGCTCTGCAGCCAGGCCTCAGCACATGGGCGAGCTGAAGCCTTTTTTTAGTGTTAGCTGCAATGTCTTAGAGAGGGGTGCTGCTTGCAGAAACCTTTGTGCACATCCTGAAATAAATTGTGAGTGGCATGAAAAGTCAGACTAAGTCATTTTGGGAGATGGAAATTGCATTGGACAACACATTGCTCTTGGCGGGTTTGCTCATGTGCCAGCCAGTGTTCTAGTAGGCATCGGGGGGAAAAAAAAAAGAGGAATTCCTGATTTTTGCATGTGACAGGAGTTGTTCCTCTGGTAAGCCCAGTGTCACTACGGCAGTAAAAATAAAACATCTTTTTCTGGCTCAGCATCGCTAACATCTCAGAAAAATCCTTGAGATTTTATACCCTCTAAATCTGTTCGGCGAAGAAAATAAAAGGTAAAACTGCATGGCCTGTTAAAGTAGCTCTTAAATTTACAAATCTGTGTGAAGTTAAAATAAACACCTTCTCTAGACTGCATTTTTAAAATGAGTTCTGCCACACTCGTGGAAGTTGCCCTGAGTTTTATTTCTGTCTGAGGTAAAAAGCCAGGCAGCACGGGCTGCTCTGGTCTGGCTGTGGTGTAGCACAGGATTTTGTCCCTGAGCTGCAGATGTAGGTTATAATTGTACACGTTGCTCAGAAACTTTGAAGAGTCTGTGGAAAGATGGTAGAAGCTGCTTTTGTATCACCTTGGATAAATGTCTCTTCTCTTGGGTGTCCTTATCACCTGGAATGCTGTGGCCGGGCAGAGCTTTGGATAGTGGAGCTCAGAGCTCACCCCTGGGGCTTTCCTTGCTTTCCTAACATAATTATTAAATAACAAATACTCTTTCATTTTGCCCAACTAGGCCACACAGTCTTTGACCTCTCCTACTCTTCCTGTTTTACTGGCCTCCAAGACCTTTGGAATCTTTTTGAAACCCTCACGTGGTGCTTCATGTAACAAATTGTCTGAGCAAATTGCTGAATCTATACTGAAGGTTTTTGAAGAGCAGCTTATACAAATATCTGTCAAAAATAACATGGTGCAGCTCATCCTGCTTTCAGGGCAGGGCAGACAATGTAAATGACCTTTTAATTAAGGTCACCGTGCTCTCTGTGTTTATTTGATTATGCTAAAACTATCTGAGAACAAACTCTTGTCTTAACATAATGTGTTTTAAGCCTGTGTTTTGCCAAGTGAGGGGTGCCAGAATGACACAGTGCAAGTTATCTAAAATGCTGCCTTCTCAGCAAGGCTTATGTTTATGTTGCTGCCCGATCATATTTTTGCCTTTTTTTTTTGTCTGGGAGCATGACACAGTCCAGGAAAGCTCATTCTGTGGGGCAGACCCTTTGAAATGCCATGTACTGCGTGCTCTAGGCAAGGAGAGTCACAAGTTGGCTGAGGAAGGTGTCTCTCACATCTCAGCTTTCAACATTAATTTGTTCTGGCAAGAGTGCCATATGTACACTGAGTTACTCACATTCATATAAGAAACTGAACTCTTGATAGGATCTAAATGCTTTTGGTTTGACTTGAACGTGCATATTCTGGGATTTGCCTTCTCCTGGGCTAAAAGAAACGTAACAATTTCATGTATCCATTGCTTCCAGTTTTTTTGAAAAATGAAGGAACGTTTTTAGTAACACTTGTGCATGCAGGACATACTGGTTTGCACATAAAATACTAACTCCTGTATTCAGCTGCCTTGATTTCCTTTGTTTTGTAGGGTAGACAGACAGTTAAGGTATGGATATAATTCAGTTGGCAGGAGAAACCTTTTGGTTTCTAGTGAACTTACAATGTGAATAAACTCCTGTTATTGATGATGAAGACCAAAGCAGATATTTTGAACTAAAGTTACTGGATAAAATGGGCCACCTTCTGCCTTCTTTTCTGATCTGCATGATCCCATAGTGGCCTGCTGGACAGATGGTTTGGTTATGACATGGTGAATTGCAAAGATTTTTGTTTCTCTAAAGCAATTGTTTTGTACAAATCGCAGAGTTCGTATGCGTAAAATCCCAGCCAGATGTTGAAACCAGAAGTGAACCATGTCACCACAAGTCACCGATTTTGCTGGGAATTGTGGTGATACCTCTTGTGATTTGCAGTGGGACATGTTAGTTGGGAGCAGAGGAATAGCAATGGCTTCCTTTGGAGCATATTCCTTATGTTTAGAGGTGTGATCTGCAATTGCCAATTTACTGATACTCTAGCTTGGATCACAGTGTTTGAGCTGAAATCTTTTGGATCTAAAGTAATCAAGACTAATGATTTATCTAAAGTAGACAATTTTTGTATTAGCTCCTCTCTCTTTCCTGGTTTCCCATCTATTCCACACATTTTTCATATTCTTCCTCTGCTCATATCTGTAGGTGATGCAGGGGTAATACCTGGAATGCTAGAGTTTCTCCCCAGTTGCCTAGCTATTGCATTCTTATCACAAGAAAGTGCATCTCACACAGGTTTTCACACAGGAATGCCACACCAAGTCATGCTGAGATTTCATCAGAGAATCAGGGTGGCTGGATTGTGAGTGGAGTGGCTAGGCAGTGCCTGACAAATCCTAGAAGATCTTAGCACTTTCCACAAAAAGATGTCTGCAAGCAGGCTGGGACAGAAGCTGAGGAGAAAATGCTACCAGCAGACTAGCAGAAGGGTAACTAACTTTAGAGATGACATCAGTTAGACTTTGTGTATCTCCAGGAGAGCTCTCTGCAGTTTGAGCCTGTAAGAAAATGATATTTAGCCCCATGTGGAGTGTGTGTGGTAACATAGAAGAGGTGATGAGAAGAAGACAAGGACATACACTGAAACCAAAGGCTGGATGGAGTTCTAGGGAATATTTAAGATATAAACTCTGACAACTGCAAGTGTTACTTAGCTCTGAGCTTTGGATGTGCATCCCAGTCTGCTCCTAGCTTTCTGTTGGGATGAGATGCAGGAAAAGCTCAGAGGTGAGCTGTGGTGGCACGCAGGAAGTTTTTTCCAGGTCTGCCCACTTAAGAGCCAGTTCTGCAGGATGGGAGGGAGTGGCAATCCCCATCCCTTTCTTCTTTTTTCCTCATTTTGGGGAAAACAGACCCATCCTTCCATCCCCTTTCTAGATGACACCTTGCTGAATGATTCCCATGCCCTGTTGATTTTCTGGCAATGTATGGCCACTGCTAAACAACAGAGAGAAAGCTTGGGCTGGAGCTGTGTGCAAAACTTGTCAGATTAGTGATAGGTTCTGGCTCTGTTTTTAAATAAGTGCCTTCTGCTTTCAGATAAATTGTGAGCAGATCCACAGCAGAGACAAAGCCATTTTGAGTAAAGCAAAGGCCTCCTGTCAATAGTGGCAGCTGAAGGATCAGATCCCTCTATTCCTCGTTGGCCTGTAGCTTTGAACTACTATGTTTTTGCACTCCTGTCCTTTCAGGAGTGAACCTCTGAAAAGGTTATGTGTCCTGAGAATGAACCAGAATCTAAATATAGGAGGAAAAAAAAAAAACACCCAAAACAGATTAGTTGTCTAGATTTTGAGAACTGTGGATTCTAACCCATCCCCTTCAGCTGACAGCTCCTGCTAACAGACAGGCACAGTATCCTGCCTTCCCCCTCCCACCTCAAAGTCTGCTGCTGCCATTTCTCTTCTTGCAGAGGACAGGCAGCATAAAGGACAACAGTTTAGGGGAGAGATGTGGCTCTAGTTCAGTAATATGATCCCCTTTTACAACTCTGTTTCATGAAAACTTCATCCCTTTTCCTTGTGTGGTAACACAAGGGAAATATTTTGTTTGCTGCACATGCTTTATTTAGATAAAGGAACAAGGGGGACAGTGTCTTACCAGCATTTAGAAATCAAAGAGGTTAGAGACTAATTCAGCCTATTATTAAGCTATTGTTATATAGAATTCTGCTATTTATGTGACACTTATAAGATGTCTGAAAGGATATTTCCCTTTTTTTTTTTGCCTTCTGCTACGTAGGAGCAGTAACTGGCTAAGCAAGAGCCCTAAGCCAGCCCATGCAGCCTCTGTTAATATGGTTCAAATAGCAATTTCTTTTCTGCCTTGTTCACAAAAATAAACAGAATGAAAGAAAAATAAAAGTGTCAGTAACAACATCTTGCAACTTGGAAAAAAGGATTTGAATTACTAGTAAACTTAACCCCACTGCACACTACCCCACCCCCTGCCCCAAAATCCAATTTAATTTCACATGTTTCTGGCTTTAGTTGCATACAGCTGTGTTATAGCTTGAAACAACTAACCTTTTTCTTTTCATTTTTCTGTTTTTTAATATATTTTTGGCTTACAGGAACTATTAGTTGTTTGAACACTTCTTGCAGCACGTTTTCCTGTTTAAATTTATCCGCAAAATACATAAATAAGGGGTTTTGCACTGGGAATTCCTGTTCTGAATTGTATTTGAGGAATGCTTTTAAACAAGCTGAGGAAAGTGTTTCGAATGTGCTCATCCAATTTTCACAGAATCAGAAGGGAAATTTTCCTTAGACCTCTATAATTTGCCTTAGACTCCTATACTTACTGGGGAAATATTTGGTTTTCTGGATATTCATGTGCTGGGATGTCTTGAAAAAAAAAAATTGAGTTCCTCAAGTGCTTTCTGATTCAGAATTTGGGAGAAGTCTACGATAAATCCATAATAGAAAAATATCAATAATATAAAACTATATTATGATATTAAAGAATAGAGGCTTGTAGTACGACAACCAGCCCATCGCTGTGATTTCAGCTGACGATTGTGACATTTTTTTTTGGTACTGAGCCCGGGGTAAAGCCTGTTTTGGGGTAGGAAGTTCACCCCGGTGGTGAACCCGGGTGTGTTTGGGATGCTTTTGCTGCCTGATGGAGCAGGAGGGTCTGAGCCGTGGGAGCCCAGCAGGGGGTAGCCAAGCACTGGTAACGAAGGAGAACTTCCAACTTTGAGGCATCCTTCATCCTAAGGACGGCCACGGCGAGAGCCTGCACTCTCTAAACAAGATTTTTGCTTCCTCAAGGCTTGGGTTATTTACCCTGCCGGTGAGCAATGGTGCTCTGTTTGCCGGGAGAAGCCACGGCACGGGAATTCACCGTGCAGAATGATGTGCTTGCTTTGCTTTCTTCCCCCCCTCTCCCCTTTACCTCTGGAATGTTGAGAGTTTAGATTGCTCAGGTGAACATTCCCCAGCTAAATCCTTGGAAGGGGAACAGGAGGGGAAACTGTTTTCTTCTGATAAACTACTGTATTTTTGCAAGTGTTCACATTTCTTGGCATAGAATACTTTTCTTTTCTTTTTTTTTTTTCTTTTCAAAGCTGCTTGCCAAACGTGTACATAATTTGCTATGCCTATGGAGTTGCATCACTAAGTGAGGAAGCTATGCTTTCCAAACTGAGACTGGCAGCTGGCAAACATAAAATATCTCAACGTTGGCAAAGTCCCACCAAAAAAAGAAAAAAAAAAGAAAAATTAGACACCTGGTTTTGAAAAATCCAAGGCTGGGTCTTCATTTAATATAAAAGCAACTGATCTTGAGCCTGTGCTCACTTGTCACAACAGAGAACTTGCTCACAACTGCTCCATTTTGCAGCTGAATCTGTCTGTGATGGAAACCAAAAGTGTGTTCTGCTATCAGCCTGGAAAAGTGCTGGGGAATATTTTCTCCCTTTCTCTCCCGTCCCCAACAAAATAATGGGACTTGGCTGGCCAGCTGACATGCTGCAGATTGCAGGGATGCAGCAGCTTTTATTTCAAAAGCCCTTTGCTTTTGTTGCAGCCAGGCCTGCTGGCTCAGGTCAGGAGTTTGCCCTGCTAGGCGCTGTGTCAACCAGGCTCTGTGGGGGCAGACAGAAATCCCAGAAAAATATTATTAGGGATCACTTAATGCTTGTCTCAAGCATGACTTTGATGGCCTAGCCTTTGTTTCTCTGCTCCTTGTCTCCCTCCTCTCCATGGGCAGATTGCTGCCCTGCATGGCTTGTGTGCTCCAGAAGTGGCTGGAAGCTCTGGAGGTTGGGTCAGCTCAAGTTTTGACTGGACAGATGGAGAGGGAGGGAAAAGAGTTTCAGCCTTTAGAGAAGGTGGGCAAGCAGCAGCAGAGCTGGTGGGAGCTGCCCAGTCTGTGGGAGGCCCTCAGTCTTTGTCTTCTGCTGTGTCTCCATTAGCTCAGGGAAGAATTAGTAGGGAAAAGTAACCCCTCCACTCTCCAGAGCTGTTGTGTCCCAAAATTTCGGCGATTCCTTGTGCAAAAGTTTTGTGCTGTGGCATTGTGATGCATTCTTTTGGTGATGATTAGTGAAGATGATGTAAATGCTTGCTGTCATTCCTCTCCAAAAATCAGTGTCACAAGTGACATTCCTACCCTGTCACACGTGCACATGGGATAATATATATGTACGCACATAAATTATAATTATTTTTTTAAGGAGCCCCTCGTGAAGGGAAGGAATGCTGCTTGATGCCTGTTTAAGTGGATGTTAACCTAAAATCCCCTCAGTTTTGTGTAGCCCTTACCTACCTTGCTGCTACCTATGCCAGGCTGCTCCTGTATTGTTTCCTTTGTTCTGTTTTCCTCAGTGCAATGAACCCTTACGTTATGAGTTTCTGCTGTAGTTTTAACCTCTAATATGCAACCATTACAGCTTATCTCGTCTCCTAAATTACTCTAAAATCCAATTATAAAATCCTCTTTCCCTCAATAGCACACAACTTGCCACATTACTGAAATGCTGGGTGGCTCTTTTGTTTTTCCTAAATTAATAATAACTACCATTTTCCGTCTGCTCTTAGTATGGAAGTCTTTTATATGGCTGTGCTGCTTTCCCATAATACATATTATGATTCTTTTTATATGCCAGTTATGTTTGGAAAATACAAGAAAGATTTTTTTTTTTTGAAAAGATGTGCCATTCAACTTCCGTGTATCAAAATATAACAATGGAAATCCTTAGTGGAAACTTAGCAGAAAATTCCCAATAGTAATGTATCCTGCCAGATGAAAATGGCAATTCATCACTTGGTGGACCCTTTTTTTTAAGGGCAGGAACAGTTCTTACTTCAAGCCAGTTTCTAATGATTTCAAAATAAAGGTCCTGAGGAAACGTGTCAAAAGAAATGCAACAGGGCGAGTGAAAAACTCTATATTCAAAGTCTTCAAAAATATTTGTGCCTTTCCATTAGGGTTTCTAAATTCCTAGTAGGCTTTGTCTCGTTTTTTCAAAGAATCAGATTATAAAAAGACATGATTTACCTTGGAAGTTTATTAAATACATATCCTCAGTTCCCAGGTTTTCCTTTTTCAAAACGCTGCAGTTTCCATATTAACAGTCCAGCCGTTGATTGTGTCCTGACACTAAATCTTTTGCTCTTAGAATATTATTAACTCTGTTGATAAAACCACTAGCCTGTTTTTAATAAACTCTCCGGTACTGTAAGCATTTTCTGAACCCCGGTGTGGAAGATCTGGTGATAAAAGGGATGCAGTGGAAATAAAGATGCGCCCTGAGAGCTTGAGTGAGATTTTCCAGAAGGGTTTGCTGATGGTAAAGAACATCTTCACTTGGTCAAATACAAATGCATATATATGTATTTATATGTATGTATGTTCCTTTACCCACGCTGTCCAGCGTTATCTGGTAATTAGTCAAGTGCAGTAAATTAATCAAGGAATAAGTGCACACCAAGGGAAGAGCAGTTTTTACAGATCCCGTGGTGGAAGTGATGTCTCCTGGAACTGAATGGATTTTTGCAAGTTTACAGTGCCAGCTGTAAGATCCCAGACAGCCACAACTGTGTGTGCTGTGGGAGCCCAGTCCACCATCATCCTGTGAATTTCTTTTTGCTTTTTTCCTAGGAATTACATATGTAGGGATCAGAATGTTGACAGTGCCCTGGTATTTCTCCCATCCTATTTAATTGGAGTTTAGCACTAAAAAAAGCCTCAAATCCTGATTTTTAAAGGGCAATGCTTGGCTTATCCACCAGTGAAGTGAATGGCAAAACTCCCAACTAACTCCGGCAGTGTCTGATTGGACCCCAGCTCCCTTTGGTTGAATTTTCTGCACAGCCCCATCCTCTCTCCCAAAGGATGAAAATAATTTGGTGTTTTTCTGAGCTAGTATGTTCTAGTTTGGTGTGCTACAGTTCTCATGCTTTTGGTGTTTTGAGGTTATTTTTTGTTGTTGTTTCTTTTTTATAATTGTACCCACTTCATAAGAGATTGCTTCTCTGAGCTCGGGAAATCTATCACCTAATTTACTTTAGGTCACGATAAATAAACCTGCATCAGCACAGATGTAGAAGCCACTGAAAATATATTTATATTTTAACTTGAAGCTCAAGGTAACATTTAGATGAATAATTATTTACTGTTTTGTAAATGATGACATATATGACAGCAATCACACTTTAGTACAAGTGCTTTTCTGTTTCGAATGTCTCATTAGTTGCTTTGTAGGGTTGTGCTGGTTTTTTAAGATTCAGATTCAAAATCTCTCCTGATTTCTGCTGTTAGGTTTTTTGGCAGTGAGCCAGCTCCAGATATGCATAATATTTCACTGTTAGACCTTGCAAACAGAATATCCTGCTGTGCTAAAGAAAACATTGTGTTTCTTACCACATGAAAATAATCCATCACTTTTCAATCAGCACACATGTACACGCTGGTGTGCACGAACACACACACACACCCTTCTACCTGCTTTTGCCATCAGACCCCAAAAGAAATTAATGACTATGATGTGAAGGGTGGACTCTTTGCACATGATCCATTAAAGTACAAAATAATCAAAATATATCTGGCATCTGATTTGCAAAGCAACGTGGAGTCAGAGGTGAGCTGAGGAAATAGGCCATCTGCAGACCTCTCTGACCTTGTTCAAGGAGCAGTGTCTTTTTTGTTTGTTTAAATGTTTCATGGAAAGTGAGAATATAAGTTTAAGGCAACCTAGAACGTCCCTTTGCTGGGATCACCACTGCTGCATGGAATGCATTGTATATAAAAAGGGGGAAAATATGTATTTTACAACCCACAAAATAGATGTTGCCTTGTTTAATGTGTGCAGCTGATCAGGAGAGATTTTCCTCCCTGGAAATTGTACAGGGGGGAGTTTGTTCACAGTGGAGCACAGAGAATATATGGGTATGTGCCCAGAGGCTGTGGGGGGGGGAAAAAAAAAGAGTGAGTTCTTTCTTTTTATGTTGTGCTGGATATCACCGTGCATTTATGACTTCTTCTGTGCCACTGAAATCTGGATGTTTACCAAGGACAGTGATAGCTCAACATTTAAAGAGCAGGGGTTAAACAGAAGAGTAATTTAGCTACCTAAACGCGTCTTTTGTTTACAGGCAGACAACATATTACAGGTTACACAAGTGCTGAAACAGTGGTCAATGAAACTATGGCTAATTGAGGTGTAGAAGAGTAAATATACTGTAATCCAACTAAGCATTTAGGCAGTATTTCACTTCACAGTGAAGGTGGAACTCCAAGCAGGAGTTAAGTCCAAGGTTTGTTTTTTTCTTCCTACTTAAATGTTGCCCTGCTCTTCTGAATCTAGAACATCACTGTAGGATGTCTCTGCAGCAAACTGAGAGAGGGACCACTCAGAGGTGCTTTGCATCTCCTGTCATGAATAAATGAGGAGCCTGGAGGTGGGAGGAATCATGATGTATAACTTTGTGGAAACTCCCTCTCTTCCCTCCGCATTCCTCAATATTTTGCTGAAAGGGAATGAGTTGGGGAATGTAAGAGGTGTAGGACAAAGCTTTTTATGCCTTTTGGTAATGCATAAAACAAAACAAAATGCACATGAGCCATTCTGGTAGGTGAGATCATGGGATCTTGGGAGGATTCTTTTCCTCACTGCCTGTCAGGGTTTTAATATTTTCATCTGCTTGTGCCTTGGATCTAAATCCAGAGCAATAGGGGTGCAGCAGCTGAAAGAGCAGCTCTGGAATTGTGCAGTGGGCAAGGTTAAGATGTGGCACTGAGAACTGGGGAATCACCAAAGATCCAGGGACCTGGCTTTTAAATCTCAACATCATTCACTGCTGCTCTTTAAGTATTTTCAGTCATGCACTTTTTAGACCACTGAATTTTGAACTTCTGGTCACCCCTTTCTTCCAGATGTGAAAACAAGAGCTTGTCAGTGGGAAAAAAGGAGTTCTCAACAGAGCTATCACAATGCAATTTGTGCCATGAGTCAAAAATCAGAGGTCTGCTCTGTAGCCATGATAATACTTGATTAAGATGACTTAGCAGGCTGTCAGTTCAGCAGTTTTGTTGCCAGCCACTTATTTTTTACTTTCTTAATTAGTTTGTTGTTCTTTATCTAGGTTTAGGAGATTGGAAGTTGGCGCAATATATTCTGACATCTAAATAAAGCATGAGAACATTTAGCCAGCCTTTTCAGGATTCTTTTTTAAAATAACTTACTTTCCTTTGGAGTTCCATATCTTTAAGCTCGCTTTCCAGTTTTCTCTTTAAACGTGGAGTTGTTGAAGAAGGAGAACATGGAGAGGGTGACTAATGAAAAAAAGGTCTAATGGTTGGAAAAAAAGATATCTATTTTCATGCCTGACCTTAACAAGGCAGTTACCCACTTTGTACCAATCATTTTATTCACTTCTGAGACATATAAAATAATATACCAATTTTGCTTGAAATAAACAGAATATCTGCATTTGTAGAAAAGATCAGAAATCTTTGCCAACATTTTTCCTTGTGGAGAAATAAACATTTTTCACCAAACCAAGACTGTCTGTCTGAGTTTTCAGAGGTCCTTTCAAATCCAAGTGGAGTTAACTGAAGCTGTGGTCACTCCAAAAGATGGGGAATACCCTCAGTGGTGGTTTTCTGGTCTTAAATGTGAATGAAGTTCTGCCCAGTCTCCAAGACACTCACTTTTCATGAGTGAACAGTTCACTTTCCTCACATACACTGTGGAAACAGAATTACTCACTGATGTATTTCCATTCCAGTTGGTGACTTTTCAGAATGTCAGCTTTTCACGTGCCTGCCTCTCCAATGCCTTCTCATCCCAATTACAGAAGCATTTGAGCTTCAGCATTGTACTTGGGCATTTGTAACAAACGTGAAATGCCAAAAAATTTAATTTAATGAGCAGCTCTTTGCATGTGGAGTTATTTACATTTTTGTTTTTCACAAAAGATTGTTTTCATTCAGCAGAAGCTGAAGAATGATGTCAGACTGTCCCATGAACTCATCTTTCAGAATGTCTGTTTTTACGTCCAAATTTCTGACAGTGCAGTTTTTTATCCAGTTCATTCAAAGGCTCCATAAAGAAAAATTAAAGGAGGGGGTGGGATTATGCATCTGGGATGTAAAATACTGGTCAGCCATGTCGTTTGTGTTAATTCCATGTACTACAGTGTGGAAAGCCCTGTCTAAACCACTTTGCTGTTAATCCCCTGCTGCTGTGAGAAAAGCTGTTTTCACCCTTAGGGATGACTGTGGACCTTTTCTTTGGCTCACAGTCACCTCAGCAACAGCATCCAGGGGAGGTGTCCAAGCTTTTCCTTTGTCCAAAGTGTTGGCTGGCTTGACAGGAGGGGCTCTGAGGGCAGCAGGATGGAAGAGGAGGAATGAGAATTAAGGCTGGGGTAAGGGATCTCTTCTTATTTACTCTGGGGAGAGGTAGAGGAGATAATCTGAGTCACCTGACAGAAAGTGACTGGAGGTAGTTGGTGACAAACAGGTGAACAAGATCCTGATAAAGAGCCTGGTGATACCACCACGGACCACCAAGGAACAGTTTGATGCATAAAGTGAAATACCAACGGTCCCCCCAAGTGACAGGCAGAGAATAAAAATAACCAACATAAAAGAAAAATTAAGGTTTGTCAAAATACTACCAAAAGTAAGAGAGGCAAGTGGAGTCAGCTGGTTGTTCCAAACACCTAAAAGTGCCAGATGGCAAAATTGTAGGGTTGGGGTTTTTTTGTTACTGACAAATTTTTCCAGCTATTTCCTCTCTGTCTTATATGAGCACTAGTCAAGAAGAGGAAAGCAATCCTCAGTCTCCCTGTACAAAAACACTCAGAGCAGCAGCTCTTTTCTCTCCTTCCTTTTTCATGAGGAGGCACTGAGACTAGAAAAGGATTTCCAATTGGAAGAAGTTTTGTGGATGGAAAGATGTGGATGACGAGGAAGGAGATGAAAAAGAAGAGTAATTGACAGGGATGCCTCCAGCACAGTTCAAGATTAATGTTCCTCCTCGTTCATCTCGTATTTCTTCCACTGATGATGTTCCAACCATACATGTTTGTATGGTTGACACTGAGAGAAAAGACCAGAGAAGAACTCAGAATTTGCTCAATTCTTGCCATCACCCTTTTAGCAATGGGAAAAAAAACCCCAAAAAACCCCACCAATGTGATTTTTCACATCTTTGCAGCAGGGTAAATGAGAGATCAGATGGATTGTCAGGAAGGGAGGTGCTGTTGATGCTGATCAGCACTGGACAAACCAGGCCATTCGTGTATTGTGTGGGAATTCTGGGGGTGCCGTGATTTCTACAACGAAGGGAGTCAGCTGTGGTGGAGGTCTGATAAATCAGGAATGCTCCAATTATAAGCTCAGCTTCTTGGTGTACTTGGCGATATTCAGAATTATCCATCGTGCTAATTGCTAACAACTGCTTAATTTTAGATGTTTGTGTTTGCAAATGTTATTTGGGGCCTTTAGACCTGTAAGAAAACTGATTGTAATTCACAAATTTACAGTGTGCAACAGTTGGTATTTTATTTTCAAAAGTTGTGCACCTGTCACAGTGTATGTGCACAAAAGGTGGTGGCTTCAGTCAGAGATCTCACTAGAAGTGATTGCCTAGCATGGACTGCTGTCCAAAGAGTGACAGTAAATTATTAACTTTTAAGCTGCATTTTTATTTATTTTTCTATCTATTTATTTTGTCACTTTTTGTGTAAGAGGAGCTGTATTTGGGGAACAAGCTGATATAAATATATTTTAAAATAGTTTAATATTCAGTACATGAAATTTTACCTGCAGAGCATTTATATTCCTCTGAGAAGAGGATCAATGTAACACTTTCCATGACCTGATTCACCTGAATTCAGACAGATATTCTGAAACTCTGTAACAGCAGGGTTAGGTCCTCCTGTCTGTCCCTTCTGGTACCTTTCACAGTTCTTTGTCCAGTTTTAAATGAAGCAGTCAAGGAGAATATCATCATCTGTCTAGCTTGCAATTCCCCTGTTTTGATACATTTCCTTGTTAGGGTTCTTCTTCACCCTCTACCTTCTTTGTTCAATTTCATCCTGTTTGCGTTTTAGTTTAGCTTAGCAGCCATCTGCTGACATTTATTTTTTTCCCCTCTATCCATCCTCATCTCTTGCTGTGGTATCAATCATTGTTTCTGAAGGAATCAAGTTACAGCTACATGGGAATTTCAGGGTTTGAGCATTCCTCAGTCTCAGAGCTGAAGGGAGTCTACCTCGTTGATTTAGATGTAGAAAAAAAATCTTAGAGTATTAAGGGATTTCATTGCCAGAGCTTCACCCAGAAAGGTATACAGGCATTTCTTTTTCTGCATTGAAGGTCCCAAACTTCCTTCTTTCCACATTCCCACTGGGGATTTTCTCTCTGCCACAAAGGGTTTAGCTCACAGGTATCCCTCCTGTGTGAGATTTTCAAAGGTACCTTTCACCTTCAGCTTTCCCTGATGTCTCCCCAGGTATAATTTGATGCAAGTTTACACCAGTGCTGACATTTTTGATTCTTCAACCAGCTTTGAATTCCAGCACTTTGGGCATGAAAGCTGCTAAAACCTTCTTTAAAACAAAGAATAACTGTAATCACAGGTTCTTTGAATGTGAAATTTCCTCATGTGTAGCAGATGGACGCAAGGCTGAACATTCCCCAGAAATCTCATGTTATGTCCTCTGATTTACTGTGCATCACTTCCCATTTACAGTGGAAGTACAGATAAAATCATATCCATAACACTGCGATGACTCTAAGTGGTGTGTTTGGCTGCTTTTTAACAGACAGTCGAATCAAATAATTTTAGAAATCTCATGCCAAAAAAAAAAGTGATGCATTTTCCACTCTTTCTCCACCACAGTGCACGTCTTGCTGTTCAGACCAAACCAAATGTGCTCCATTTGTTGTTACTGTGTCATTGACATTGATGTTTTATATGCTGAATTACATGTTTGTTTATATCCTCCTTTATTTCCAAAACGTTTTGTTAAAGTCTTGCCTACATTAGGCATTTTACTTTCTTTTCCTATAAGGCATTTCATGATGCCACGATCCAGTAGGAATTTTTTTTTTTTTTTGGTAAAGTCTGGCAAGAGCTGCCATTACTCTGGACTTTTGGGGCAGCAGTGCAAACTTTGTTGTCAGAGTTATCACATCCCCTTTCTGTTCCCCTGCTGTGTTTTTATAACCTAAAAATCAGCACCTTGTTTGTGATGACAGTTTATTATACAGTAGGAATATACCAAAACTATTTTTTCAATGATGGCAATAAAATATTGAAGATTTTGCTAGGATACGTGTTAAGGAGAAACGTAGGGAATGTAATTCCCTTTGAGAAACCAGTGCAATTAGTTTAACAAATACAGGGAGTGAATTAATTAGATTAATAAATAAGGAGAGTTTCTATTTGCCATTGGTTGATTATAGCTGGCTTTTTGTTTGAGTATTATTTGGTTGGAAGTTGCAGGTGTTTCCAAAATAGGATTTACTGTTTTACAGTTATTCTAGATTAAAAAAACAAAAGTCATACTTTAGTATCTTTCCACTTTGAACACATTCAAAGAGTTATCTAAGTCTTACAAGTTTTAACTAAATTTTTACCTCTTTTCCCAAACTACAGTGACTGAATATTATGTGCAATGATACTGCACAAATATCTGTGCTGTATTATGTGCTAATTTCTTTTATTGAATATAATGGCCTTTACTTGTTTGCAAGTCAAATACCCACAATTGCTTGATCTAATTCATGATGTCCAACAGAGGAAATTCAGTGCAAGCCAAGACATTTGGTACTTCCAGCTGGCCAAGATTTGTTGAGTTTTGGATGTATGTGGAGATTTGTTGAGTTTTGGATGTATGTGGAGTAACCAGTAAAACAACTTGAGAGGGGGAATTGAGGGGAATAGAAAAAGCAGAAAACTCTCATAGAGGTGCAGATGTAAGGCCTAGAGTCAAAAGAATACAAGAATGAGGACACAGAACAATAAGATTGTGTTTTTGTGCTATGCAGAGTTAGGCCTTAGCAAATAGAAAAATATGTTGAGCAAGATAATAGAAAAGCTTAATAATATAAGGGTCTGTGCTTTAAAAAACTTCCTGAATGACAAAAAATATAAGAGAAGCACCTATTGTTAGATATAAGGTATACATGTAGTTTTAATGATCAGTTTATGCAGATGCCTGTAAGGTCTTAACAATTTGCTGTTGGTTGTGCAACTAAAACACATTGAAGGAATAACTTAAAATACGTAGTTTTCCCATAATTGTTTATTTCTGAAAATTTTCAGCTCTGACCTGCAGTCAAAATATCAGCTGTCTGTAGAGCACTTGCTTGGGGAAAGCACTGAGCCTTTTTGAGGTTGGCCCAGGAAAACTTCATCCAAAGGACCTGGAGACATGAAAGAAAGAAGTGCAATAAAAGTTTGAGTGTAAATCACGTCTGTGTAACCAACATTCAGTATGCTTATCACCCAGGGCAAAAGCGCACCCCAAAAATTAAAGTGAAAAAGACCCAGACCCAGCAAGTCGTAGCAGGTGACTTTATTTTGTTGCTTTGTTGACCTGGGAAACATCAGCTCAAACCTGTGGTGTGTTTATACTTCCCAGGAGTTTTTAATTTAATGGTATTAATTAGGCCATTCCTACAGCTGGTAGGAATTTTTATTAAATTTTTTATTAAAAACACTGCTCACCATCAGGCGTTGGCATTACTAGTCTTGCCTCGCTACTGCATTGCCACTCAGTCGCCACAGATTAAAAGACCTTGGAATATCCCATTTTTATCCCTGGTTTGCCACCTCTGGTAAACAAGGAGTTGCTGATTCAAGGATGGGCTCGGTGTTTTATTTTTTACAGAGACGCTGCAAAAGTAGAAAGAAAGTTCTGTGCAATGAAGTAAAAGTAGCACTTAATTTGGGCAGCACGAGCACGTAAAGACGTGGCGGCTGTAAAAACCATTATCTTTTAGCAAACAGCAGTTGCTTATCAGCTAAGACAATGGTTTTAATGAAGAATCATAGATAAGGATAGAGCAGCACATTGATTAATGCACGCAGCAACTTCTCCTGAAACCTGGCTGCATTAGGTCTTCAGTCTTTTGTGATGATATGCAAGCTGTAATAAAGCTTTTACAGTTATTCAATATCATGAATAGTATTAGCAGAATTATCTGAGTTTCTAGTTGAAATGGATGACTCTATCTCCTGGACTTCCTAAAGTTCTCGCTTTTTTTTCTTTATAAACCTGCATTATTATTAGACAGAGATAAACAAAGGAAAGAAATGCCCAGGAAAGAACTGAGGGGGGAAAAGGGAACAACCTATTTTTTTTTCTTATCGTGCAATGTAACTTGAATGTGTTGTAAATAATTAGGAATTGCCTAATTTAATCCACAGCAATATACAAAAACACACCACCATATTTTTTTTGGCTGTGTTTGGCTTTTGTAAATGTGCTTTAGGAAAATGGTGTTTGTCACCAGTGAAAAATCAACTAGTCTTTGTAGCCGGACTGATTTATTTTTCAATGCAGTGCTATTGTTAAATATAAAATAATATTTTTTCCCCCCTTTCTTTGAATCTAGTCCATACATCACACTTCTGTCATGCAAAAAAAAGCTATACATAATTCCTGGGGCAACACGTCCCCATTTCCCTTTTAGATTTTTCTGATCATTGAACCCTGCAATAAAATGGTCCCATGCACACCTGTTTGACACCTGGCTGGTGCAGAGCTTGGGCTGTGGTTTTGAGGCACTGAAGTAGAGTTGCTGTGATCTCACCCGAGTTTTATGGAGTAAAACTTGTTTCAAAAGGAAGTTTTTAAGGTCTAGGTGGGATTCTAGAGCTGAAGGATGGTCTTAATTTACAGTTATTTTCCTGAAATCAATTATTCCTTAAAACTGCTGCAAGTTACCAAGCTCGTAAGCTGTTTTATTGTATTGCACGTGAAGTTGCATTTAAGAAAGTTTGCATTTGCCTGGGTAAAAATGTGCAGTATGAGCCTCTTTGTTTTGATTATCTTTTGACTTGCTGGCTTACCTGAGATGAAGAGAGAAATGATGCAAATGACTGTGAGTTTGGCCATGGTGTGTGAAGGAAGCAGGGAGCACACGTGCTTTGTTAATGTGAGTTTCTCGGCTAGTAAGCCATTCTCTATTAGTAATATCATCATTCAGAACTAATTAATGCATCATTATGGTCTTCTAGAAAGGCTTCTGCCGGTGTGAGGCTGAGTGCATGGGTTAGCATTTGTTCTGGAAATGTTTTATTATTATTATTGTTTTATTGTAATGCAAAAGCTGATTTGGAGCCTTGGATTGCACTCGCCCAGAAACATTGTTTTAATTGGAAATATTTGTAACTAAAAATACCAGACATAAAACATGGATGTGTAGTGGGCCCTTTTCTAATTCTATAAAAGGAGAGTTTTATTGAGGGTAGGGAGATCCAGATACGGCAGCTTGAACTCAGAACTCAGAATCACAGAATTGGTTCAACATTAAGTGTTTGCCTCCAATACTCAAGGGCTGATCCTACACATTCCCCTTTTTTGGGCCTGTTTAGGGCCTAGTGGGGAATGCAGAACTTTTGAGGATCAGATCTGAAACTCTTCCCAGGGAACACGCTTTTGAAGAACATCTGTTTCGAAAACACCAAGGCATGTGCAAACCAGAGTGAGACCAAGGTCATCTGAAGTTTAGCTTTCCTCTACCCAAGAGCTGCCTGTAGTCATTTCTCTGGCTTTATTTTCATCTGGTCCCTGCATAGTAAAAAAAAAAAAAAAAATTCTGCTCATAAAGCAATCACAAAAATTGTTATGGCCCTAAAGAATGCTGCTGAAAGCAAATAAGTGCTGTAGTTTCCAGATTCCATCCCTAATTAGTAAGAGGGGTCAAGTGTCAGGTCCATCAGTGAGCTGTAGTATTTCAGTTTTCGATCAGTAAGGGTCATTCATTTAACAAGACAAAGAGGCTGAGAATTTTCTTTGTGACATTGTTCTGGTTGCCTTTCCTTCTCATGTTATTCCTAGATTTTTTTTTCCTGATAGTTTAGCTTGGGTTTTTTGAAACTGGTCTCTGGATAATACTTTAGTGGACTCTTAAATCACCCTTTTTTTCCTGTTCCTTGGCAATATAGTTGCCTCCTTTCCATTAACCTACTGCCTGATTACACCAACTGTCTGAAATGCAGTTAGAATGATTCTTTGCATATGATCTTATCTGACACTAACATCTCCCTCCGTTTTTTAATCTCATTTTAAGGACGTGGAACTATTTGGAGGTCCTTCTGCCCCTTTTATCTAGACTCCATTTTCTCAAATGAAATCATCCAGCTTTTCCAAGGGGAATAGTTTAATTGTTCAAGGTGCATGATTTGTTGTGACCTTACAATTGTGCAGGACCACAGTCCGTGGTGTTCCATGCAAGTGATCAGAAGGGGCCACGCTCTCCTTTGAAGTGGGGCAGCTTATTAAAAAAAAAGTAGTAAGTTATATCAAACTTTCTGTCCAATTAACTGTGTCCTGCCCAAATCAGCATGGGTGGGGTTTTTTTTTTCTGTGTTGTGGACTGAGGGATTTCTTTGAGTAAAATTTACTGCCAAATCTACGTTTTAACTGACTAGCATAAAGTATTTGCATTCTAACCACCTATTGATTCATCTAAGTTCATAGATGAATAGTCATAGCTCGGAAGATTTATAGAGTTCCAGGAGTCCAATTTATCCAGCTTATTTGTTTTACAATAGGGCCACTTTTCTGCCTCTGTTGCTCCCTCTCTGTTTTCAGCTCTACTGGCTGAACCTGTGGCTCGTATTCTCTACAGCTTCCATGGGACCCATCGTGTGATTTGGCTTTGTATGGTTTCGATTTAATCAAGGGGAAGATGAAAGTAGGTGTGTGTTCCTTTCAACTCCTCGAGTCATTTTGCCATCCATCTTAGTCAATGTGTGGTTGCCCAGGACACGGCATTAATGATAGCTGTCAAAATAATAGTCAGGAGGTGAAAGGTCGAGAAAAATATGTAAAAGACTTCAGGGTGAACCAGATGATAAAGTAACTCATTTAGGCCATTAAATGCTGGCATGGCATGGGCTTGATGGGTTCATGGGTTACTAGAAGCAAGAAGAGTAAATGGGGACATCTTCAAGTAGTTTACTCTTGTTAAAAGATGAAAAAAGATGATAATAGCATTACCAAACAACTGCACTAAAGGCAATTTTCTTAATTACCGTGCTGACCCAGCAGTGCACAGAGAGAGGTCTTGTTATTAGAACGAGAGCTTTTACTTTCAAACAATATTAACCCTTCTTGGTACTCTACGTCTTAATTAAGAGCGTTCCTGGAAGTTCTGCAGCTGTCAACATTTTTACATTTCTTTTTGGGCTCGCAAAGCAATGAGTCAAGAAACAAACAGTTGCATCTTTCTTCAGTGTTTCAGTGGTCTTTGCTTCATTTTAGGTCCTTCTCCAATAAAGCTATGAGTTGTACATTTATGGAAGGACCAAAGCTGAGCAGCTGAATAGTCCTTGACTATAAAAGCAGCAGTGTGAAGTTGTCTCCCTTTCCCTAATCTTTTCAGCAAGCCATTTTGTTTACAGTTGTTTAGAAACAGACTTATTTCCCAGAATAATCTAGGTGAGAAAAAAAGTTCTGTGAGCTATTATGTTTTTCTTGAACAGTGAAATGTCATAGAAAAGTTTTATATGTATCAATAAAACTTTGAATTTCACTGTCTGAAAATGGGGGCATGGATCAATAATTTCCTCAAACCCTCAACAAAAAATTCCAGCAAGATTAATGTAATTTTTGTGTGTTGTCTGTCTTCTATTACCTAGCTGTCCATGGTTAGTGAAGGCTTCATCTCGGCTCTAAGACTTTTTGGGATGTTGACTGTCATGCCAGAGGGATTGCTGGTTTCCTAAGGAGTCTTCTCAGTAGTTTTACTTTAAATTATTTTCATTTGACTTGCCCATATGTCATGCTCAGATATGTTCTTCTTGCAGCCACTGTGCCATAGTTACATTTGCTGGAGAGGAAACATGAATCTCAGCATCAAGCAAAATGTCATAGGCAGAGGAATTCTCTGCTCTTACAACATCTAAACAAAGAGATATGCATGTACAGAAGACTTTTATGAAAACAGTGAGATATTGCTGGGAAAATTATTAAAAAAAAAAAAAGGAGGGATAATTTGCAGTTGTCTGAAGTTGTGACATTATTCTACCGTGATGAAATAACAGTAAAATGCAGTAAAACCAGCTGGGCTGAAAGTTTTGGGGGTGTCAATGCTGCCACTGTGACAATCACCCATTGCTCAGAGAAGGCCCTGCACTAGTATTGATAATTTGGGAGGTGGCAGGGAGGGGGGAGACCAATGAATCTGGAGGCAGTGACTGAAACATCTAAAGTGTCTTGCTCTAGAAGGTATTTCTCCTTTTTCCCTTTTTGCTTTCCCTCATCAGAGGACTTTTCAGTGACTATCACTCCATGTGGCATGTCAAGCAACTTGTTCCCAGTCTTTGAAGCTCAGAGGATTATTTGGGAGCGTGGTAACAAGGGCACAAAGAGCTGTTACAGGATCAGACTGATCTCCACATATTTTTCCTTCAGAAGCTGCCTTTGAATGGGAGCTTTGGCCTAGAGCAGAAGGAAATGATCTGATTTTCTTCACTTGATGTCACATTGATTCAGTTCCTGGGGAATTTTGGTGATGTGGGAAAAAAATTCAGATTCCTTCTGAAGGAAAATGGAGCAGTTGGGCTTCAGGTACTTTCCAGCCACATACCAGTGCTCTAAAGGAAACAAATGTCCAAAATATTGGCTGTTCTTCTGCACAGGTGGTAGGGATATTTTGTCCAAGGAATCAGATAAAATCTGGTTGAAGTAACCCCTGGAAATTGCATGTTCTATAGATGTAGGGCCTTCAGCACCAACTGCAGTAATGCCTTGATCTGCTCTCTTCACGCCAAACACCTTGTTAATATTAAGTCAAGGCATTTAATCTAAAATGATTGTCCAGGCTGGTGTATTTTCTGTGGCACTTGGTAATTAGTTTAATTATAGTATTAAGAATCCACAGTATATCACACTGCTACATCAAATTCTATTTTTTTTAATGCTGTAATATCCCTAACAATCCCTAGTAATGTCATGGAACTGCTGGGCTTGGTACTGTAAAGACATGTAGGAATTTTGGAAAGCTTCTTGAAAGAGCTTACACTCAACCTCAGTGCAATAAAATGAGGGAGGATTTTTAGCCTTCCTTCCTGGGAAACAGCTAAAGTGATTTGTCCAAAGTGAAGCAAAAAAATATAAGGTAGATCTAACATTTGAACTTGCCTACTTTGAAAATCATCCCAGTGTCTGGACCAAGACACTGACAAGCTTATTTTCCATGCAATTCTCAAAGCAAATTTCCCCCCATATTTGCACTATTTGAGTTCACAGTAGAGCACTGTATCCCAGCCTTAAAGTGAGTTTAAAATGATATGTCTTCTGATATCTGGTTTGCAAAAAATTGTTAGCTGACCCAGGGAAAGAACATCTGAATGGCTAATGGAAACTTTCTCTTCCCCCTAAATGGGGCAGTTGGCTAATTTGTTTAGCTAAACTATATTAGCCATTTGGAAAGTTTTATTATCCCAGTCAAAAGCAGGAAGCAGGGAATGGACATGCTGTATTTTTAAGATTAAAGCAATTTTGAAAAAAACAAACTCAGTTTCTTATTGATTATTTCAGTTGTTAGATTAGAGGCTCATTACTTTTAATAATAGGATAATAGAAGCTAGAAATGGAAAAAGATCTATTAGATCATTGAGTCCATCCCCATTACGAGGGCAGGATATAGTCAGGTATATGTGGATGGATGAATCAAATATTAAACTCGTATGACACAGTTAATCCTCTGTTTCCTCCACAGAGTGCTGATGCTAAGAGCTTTGACAGTGAGTTGTTTACTCTTAAAAGCAGCTTCTGAGCTACCTTCTGGCCAGCTCTTAGGCAGATGTTTAGTTGGGAGGGAAGGATCCCAGGAGCCCAATGAGAAATAAGGTCATGGTGTGGCCTTTTTTTTCCCCCCCATAGCTGCATGCCTGCAGCTACTGGGAAGTGAATTTCAACATGCACTCAGGCACAGCCAAGAGATGCCTTTGCAAGGCTGAAATCTGGCTCCTTCATTGGTTTTTTTTTTTCCAAATGGTATGGTTGCAGTGAGAGAAGCAGAGAGACTGAGGGGTAGTTTCACTCTGTAGTGGCAGTGGGGGAATGGGGCAACACAGGAGACCAGGACACCAAATCCCAGTGGATTTTTATTTTTTTGTGTACTCTGCTGCTGCCATAGAGACACTGAGAGTCAAGTGAGATGTACAAGATGAGAGTGAATGCCAGATGCATCATTTTTTGTTTCTGCTCAGCACCTGGTTTCAGGTAATTGATCTCAAACCCCTTCATCTCTCTGCACTTCAGTTTTGTAGCAAATAGATCTATTTGGAACCAAACCCCCCTTCCCCACCAAGCCAATCCTCTTCCCCACAGGCTTGGGCTCCATGATATGCTCCATAATATTTATGAGGAACATCTGAAGGCTTGTGGGGTTATTTGTGAACCTTATGGAAAAGGGATTGGGGGTGGAAGTCTTATTTCACATGTCCACGATTTAGCTTCTAGATTTAGCTTCTATCTTCACAGATGAGGAATCCAGAAGGTTTCCCCAGATGTATAAAAATACCCAGTCTTAAGAGACTGCCTTCACAGCAGTCAAATAAATTTATTTGGTATAAAGGGGTCATAAGGACTTATTGTGGGGTTTTTTAATTATTATTATTATTTATTCCTCACTCTACAATTATGGTGGTGGAGAATAAAAAGACCTTCAACTTAAAGGAATTTTTCAACCGTTACGTCTCCAAAAAAATAGAAACTGAGTGCATCAAACAGCTACATTAGAATTAACTGTTGAGAAGCAGTAGTCTGGTGAGTTCTTTCAGGTATTACATCACTGGCATTATGAATACTTTTGCCTGTAAGCAGTCCTTTTATCTTCTCTAGAACTCCAGTAAATCTACTCATGTGGGTAAAGGGAGTAGCATTCATTTACTGAGCCTACTCAAACCGGTGAGGAAGGCGTATTAAGTTCAATAAGAGCCAGTCTTGTGCATAAAGATTAATCACCTCGCTAAGCATTCAAAAGATTTAAGGAGAAAGTCAGCCCTTTTTGATTCTGTCCTCATATTGATTTTGGGGAAACTGCTAAATTTAGAGCAATTAGATACATTGAAAGTAATTAAATGCAAAAGTGCTGTAGCAATTAAAATGGGAGTCCACGCTGCATATAGAACAGTTCAAGCGTTTTTATGGTGTTTCTCAGTTTCCTTAAAAATTGCAAGAGTTTTTCAAGATTGATGCTTGCTGGAGTGATGCACCCCCCTATTTTGTTTTTTAAAATTAGACCATGGTACTCCTCGCTGGTTTCTGCTGTTAAGTGAAATCAGAGTTGTTTTTTTTTTAAAAAAAAAAAGTAAGTGTGGACATAATAATTTTAAGTCACAGAGTATTGCACATGCCCAGAACAGCCTCGATCATTTCCAAATTCAAGGACTAATAAAAATTGGAAGCACTCCAGTAACTTTAAATTACTTTGCACATTGAAGAGTGATTTAAAATCATTGAACTGATTCAGGTTTTTTTTTTTTTTTATATATATGCACTTCAATTTGGAAGTGAGTCAGACGGACAGTAGCCTGCTGAAGAGGTTCAAGACATATTGGAACTAATTTAAACATTTTTAATTCCAGAAAGAGAGGAAGGAGGGGTAATGAGGTTCCTAATAGGAACCAAGAGAACAGCCCCCATTTATTGCCACTGTGTGGTTAGGAGTAGGATGATAAAGCAGTGAAGGAATGACCAACACCATCGAGGAGTCAGCATTTTTACTATTAGTGTGCTAGTGATATAAAGGATTGCCAAAGCTGGTGGGATCTGGAAAAAGCCCTGTGATTATGCTTTGTTCATTACAACTATTGTTTTCCAAGGGATTTGCACACCTGTGCATATTTTGTTTTCCTCCTGCAGGTGGATGAAAAATGGGAGGACTGACTGTCTTGGGGAAAAACACACACACACACATGTGCATACATGTGTACAAATGTAGGCAATGTGTAATTTGGCTGCACAACATTTGCTACCTGACACTGATACGCATGCAAAAGGAAAAAAAAAACAACTGGCATATGGAACTGCCTGGCAGCATGTGAATATTGCTTCAGCATTCGTGCACATATGCATAAAATTAAAATAAAGAAATGTTTCCATTTTGTAAGGCAGTGACTTGATGACCGTTCCAAGGCTAGTGGAATTTCTCCATTAATAAGTTGTTCTGGTTGTCCATAATGTATCCAGTTGGAATGTGTGATATAGGTATCCTCGTTGGGTTTTTTTGTGAACAGATAACAGACTAAAGCCTTCACATAAATTATGCAGGTAGAGGGGGGTTAAAAAAAACCCCCCAAACCAGAAAAAAACCCCAACAAAACAACCCAAAGCCTGACTTTGTGAAGAGACCAGTAGTTTTTACTCGATTCCTCATGCAGAAACAAATATGTTTGTCCGTTTTAGAGGAATCAAAGAAAAATTGAGAGTGTGATGTTTGAATGTGTCCCTTTTCTTTGAACATTAAATCACCCTTTGAGTAGGATTTTGTTTTGGGGGTTCTGTATTAATCCAAATTTGACACAGTCAGCAGCAGTTTTTGATCCCAGTCACAGAAAAAAAAAAAAGAGCAGGCATATTGTACTCAAAAGTCCAGTAGCAGAAGAATGGTGGGATTCCCTCCTTGTTCTCTACCATGCATTTTCCTGACATCCAGGGAATTTCACTGTGGGTTAGGAATTCATTAAGTTAAAACCTGACTTCCAACAGTAAAAATCATCAAAAAGATGTTATGTCCACATTTCCACAGCAGTTCTTGCTGTGGTGGTTTGTTGGCACGAACATCTCACATCAGCCTTTACTAGAAAGACATTCTACCTTTACACAGAGTCCCAGGCCTTGGGATGAACAGGCTGTGACCACTAAAATTGACTTATCAGTCATTGTGGGCATTTTACCTTCATGGCACTCAGCTGGGGTAAGCTTCTTTTGACCGTGTATTTAACAATGGACAGCTGACAAGATGTGAAAAATCAGGGTTTTTTGGAGAGCCACGTTTCACTTTTGTTGCCTTACTCAGCTCCTTTAAGGTGTGCTCTAAGGTGACCCTACTTTTAGTGGGAAAAACCCAAGCACTAAGTGTTTGTTACCATGGAAAGAGACCTTCATATAAAATACTCTGTTTTGCATTTCCTATCAAGATATTTTGCATTCTCACTGTGGAAATCTGGGGCCTGAACTTTTATCCCATCAACTCTCTCCATGCTTTCCCAACATTCTGTGGAGATGACAATCCTTTTGCTTCCAAAGGGGACTGAAGCACGCCCTAGTTTTCCAGAGTAATCAGCAATCTCATATTTCTGACCATCTTTGGTTTTGTTCCTCGCTTTGTGTTTCCATTCTTTTCTGTGCTTTTCACTGTTGATCATATCCTAACAGTATCCACCAACCTTTAACTCTGCTCAGCAATATTCATCCATCAATTCCTGTTTAGGAAAGAGGTTGTTCCTCCCAGCACTCGTGACAAAGCAGGATCTAAGTAGGAGGAGAGGGTTTGTAAATTTAAGGCCAATCTGCCTGTGCCACGTTGTGCTCATCCATGCTGACTGTCTCATATTCAGGCTGTGGTTTGCTTTTCTTCTTCCTCTTGGGTTTGGATGCAAGCAGGAAATCTGATACAGAGGGCTGGCACATGGGGAAGCAAGATCCCTCGGTGTTGCATTGTATCTTCTTTTTGCCAGAGTTGGGATTAAATGTGCCAGACGGCGTTTCTTGTTCAGACTCAGATGTTTATTAATTCTTATCTCTATTACAGTCTCACAAACCCTGAGTTCTACAGCACTTTAAGCTAACAGACTAAAATAAATGGAGCCATCTCTCTCTACAAGGCCTTTTAAGGATAAACTGTCCAATTATGAAATGACACCTAAACTGTTTTTACTTTTAACCCAATAACCAAGCACCCATAGCCCGGAATGTGGATTTTTCTATCCAATTACAAAATACCACCCAAACCCATGAAGAAGGTGAAAGATTCAACCTATGCCCTAAAACCTCCATCTTGCTTTATATATATTACTATATTCTAAAACCTTAAACAATAAGTTTTCCACCCTGTGATATCACACACTTCTATTCAAAATCCACACCCATAATCCCAGTGCTGTCACTCAATTTTGGGAGCCTTTTCCAAGGCCTCAGGTCAAATACAGTGTTTGCTTGGGGGTCAGTGCCTGTGAGCACAGAAAGTCTAAAATTCTCAGTGCCCAGAGTTCCAACACCTCAGCAGAACCCAGATGCTCCTAGCTGATAAGTAACAATTGTAGATTATCTTTACGCAGCCATGCATTGCTCTTTCTGGTCTGTGTTGCAACAATTTGTGTTTGGGAAATTTCAGAAGGCCACATTGCTTTTCATCATGCTGTTTTCATCCATTGTGTGTGCATTTTTTGATCTCAAGTATGTCTTTCATAGGGTGTTTTCTGGTTCTCTTACAACCTTTTCCTGAGCTCCCAAGGGTTTGATGGTATGTTGTTTTAATTTCTATCAAATTAGATAGCCTCTCAGACACTGCCTTAATTATTGGCCTATAATGGCCATTTTTCTTGGAGTCATTAGAAAATTTTCCAGCCCAGCAGTATACAAAGGAATGACCCCATGACAAGCCTCAAATGCTGAACGTTTAGTGAGGGTGAATCCACAACTCTCATGAATCTGATCCTAACTCAGACAAAACTTTCTTGGTTTATGCATTAATTCCTGCTTTTGCACTTCTCTCAGAAAGGTTATTCATGGTATCACTTCAACAACCAATACCCCGCTCTAAAAATCTCTCTCAACTGGGCATAAACCCCAGTTCTGCCCCTGAAGACATTTGTTCAAAACCAATACAAATATCTGGCCCTCGAAGCGGGTTTTTTCAAGCTCAAAGAATAGCATTGTCAATTCACCTCTTAAAACGACTTAGGGTTTCTTTAAAAAGGTGCTGCATCTTGCAGAGGCAGCAAAACAATGCAGCAGATATGGTGGCTATTCATTTTCATTTAGCAGTTAAATCAATACACACATAAAGCCTGAGTAACTTGTTGGCACTAAACTGCGCAACCCCATTTTTACTAAAATTTGTCAAGCTTCAAGCAAGCGAGCTTTCTTATTTCTTTAAGAGGGAATGTGTGTTTTCGTGTTGCATTATGTGAAATTGATACTAATAATAAACAGCAATAATCAAGTTATTAATCTTCTCTGTGTAGGAAGAGGGGGGGTTCTCAACATAAATATAATAAGTAGAATTCAAAGGATAAAGCTCCACTAAACCTTTGTGTGTGTGATTGAGGGAAGGATGTTTCCTACCCCGTGGTTTACAGGCGTGTGTTACACTGTGCACACCGTCTGCAAGCACTTTAGAAAATCCTGGATGCTTAGCATAGTCTTAAATCAGGCGTGTTGCCAATTGTGGATTAAGCAGAGGATAGCTGGGTCATTTTCCGAGGAGTTCCTTTACAGTTCAGCCTTTTTTTTTTTTTTTTTNTTTTTTTTTTTTTTTTTTCCCTTTGGTGTTAATGCTTTTACTGCTGTTGGGTGAAGGGAGGAGAGGCTTTGGAATACCCTGCCCTAGGGCCTCCTAAACTGTTCATCTGTCATGGATCATGTCACGGAACAGAAATGTTTGTTTTTGCTCCCATTCATTTCGACTGGCAGCCAGTTATTATTAGAATGAAAAATTAAGCTATTATGCAGTGGAAGCCTTGCTGGCTCTATCAAATTTATGGAGTTAATACAGCAAAATTATCCTTTATAGCGGGCATAAGCAGCTGTATATATAATGCAGGCCCCTTCTTGATCAGTCCAAATACAAAATGGCAGCCTTGTTTTCATTATCGGCGTTAAAGCTTGACGCGATGTGTCATCTTATTTCAGAAATTTCAGGGGAGCAGTTAATAAATTAAGAGTACTGTGGGTGACTTGGTGAGACATTTAAATCCATCCTCTGATCTTCAGGGTATGCTGAGTTGTTCTCAGAAACAGAGAAATCCTAGAATTTCTTAGGACTTTCCAAAATGTTTTTAAGTGCGCGTGACTTTATGCTTCCTGGGGTGCTATTTGAGTGGATTTATTGATTTATTTATTTTAAAAGGGGAAATCAGCTGCATGTTTCACAAACAAAAGAGAGGCGTGAATGTTTTTATCAAGCTTCATATCCTCTTGAGAATCTGGAGTTTCAAACACCCTTTGACAAATGGCATTCACATGGAACAAAGGTGCCTGGTGAGAATAGAAGGAGATGAACTAGGCAAAAGACAGAAAGGCAAATGAATAAATGAGAGACACATCCAAGAGGGAAACAGTTTTAATAATACTTGGAGTTGTAACTCTCCCACAAGCTGTACATGGAGGGCAACCTGTTGTTCTAAATTCAGTTCTTCTCTCTAAAGGAATTCCAGATCCACCTCAGTAATGCAGGCACTTTACCAGAGCATGCCACTGCAGCATGAGAGATATGTACAATGCCAAGATTTTTCCCCCTCTGACTTTCTTCCCTCTGAAAATAATTGTAGTAAAGTTGTCAAGTTGGGGTTAAATGGACACTCTACACAGATATGGGATTGTCTTTGCAACACGTACTCCAGATGTGCTTTTTCTGTGTCCTATTGGCACATTTGGGATGGATTTGAAAATAAATAGAAGCAAGTTTCTAGCATCTTGTACGGTGATTAAACCCATCTTTGGCACCAAGCAGTTATTGTGCAAAAGCTGTGTCGCAGAAAGAACAGAGAAAGAAACAGCTTCTGAGTGAAAGAGAAGAAATAGGTTTTTCGAAAGTAAAAGTTCTTTCTGAGAAAATGTAAAAAGATGTTAAGCACTTGAAATTCTGAGCCATTCAGTCATTCCTGCTGAAATTATCCTTGTGGAGCTTATCAATCTGTGTGTACCAATATCATTGGGGACCAATTAATTGCACTCATAGTTGCCTTTGAGCTATTTTGAAAGTAGAAGGAAGTCATTTTGTTAATGGTTTAAACAGCACTACAATCATTATGTACAGTTCCTGGCAGATACTGTCTTTATAGTAGATGGAAACACAGAAATACTCTTACACTTTATGGTTTCCTAATGAATTTTGATGAGAAACTAAGAAAAAGGAATTATAATCCAGTAGTTAAATACAAGATATATTTATTAAAAATAAAATTTGCTGCACCACAACTCTTGGCCAGAACATACTCCTTCACAGTATTTAAAGAAATTGCTATGAGGCATAATTTTGAGGAAAGAAAGAAAAAAATTCTTTTATCAAGTTGCTTGAAAAAGAAGGAAAAACCTCATTAAAAAAGTGAAACTGGCATTCAGAATTCACCAGGAGTGACATGCCTTGGGAAGGCTGACCTGGAACAGAGACTGGACAGAGCTGGAGAATAAAGTAGGGATTTATTGAAAAGCCTCCAGGATCCACCTTGGGCAGGACAGGGCCTGACCAGGCCTACACCCAAGGTGGACACAAAATGGTCACAAAATGGCTGACTGGTCACAAAGTTTTATATTTTTATAAGTTTTGGTCCATTTGCATCTTGGTGTTTAATTGTCCAGTTCCAGCTTCAGGTTGTGAGGTCCCATCCTTGTTTTCTTTCTTTGGTCCACTTTTGTTTGTGCTTTTGGGCCTGAAAGTTGTCCTTGGTCTTGAGCAGGAAAAGGATTTGTTTTGTCTCCCTGTTCTGTGAAGAGAGCTGACTAACATTTAATATGAGGCTCAGAACTACACTCCTAGGCAGCACAGAATCTGAAAAATATGAAAGCTAAATCTCAGGGCATCAATTTTTCCCTGGTATCCTTCTGGGAAGCTGCTGCCCTAGTTTTTGGTGTGTAGGACTTTCCTGGGCAGGACAGGTTTGTTCTGTTTTGGGAGAACTTTATTTGTTTTGCTGCTGGGTAGCACCAAGCATGGGACAAGACTGTCCTACTCCTGATTTATGTGGTAAGATCCATGGGAAAGGAATAGGGAGATAGTGATTCTGGCTTATGGTAAAAAAGGCCCTTTTGTACAGATGCGGTCCAAGGTATGTACAGATTTTTTTATGCCTCCCTTATGGATCCTGCTATCCTCTAAGAGTTGTTTCCACAGGCTGAAATGCAAAAGACAATCAAGCCTCCAGTAGGGATAAAGTGAAATAGCTGGATGCACAAAGAACTTATTTATTGGTGAAGGGCAACAGCTCTGAAACTGTGTTTGGTGATGCTGCCAATCACAAAACACAGAATATCTCATTCCCCTTCAAAAGTAGTAGGAGCACAAGGAGATGTTTGCAAGTTTTGTCACAGGTACTAATTTCTGCTCATGTAAAAGGTATCATGAAACCTTTAAGGAGGTTTTAAGTCAATTTGGAAAGATTCACCTACTGAACTGCTAATAGTGGTCTCTTCTGACATTATTTAGGGAGAGCTTTACTTTTAAACAATGACACAGCCAGTTCTTGCGGAGGTCATGAGTGCAAAGGAAAGCAAACAGCATGTTGATTTTTATTAATATCCTGTAATCCTGAATTTGCAATGAAATGGAAGTTATTGTTCACCTTTAGAAAAATCTTAAGGTCAGAAACTGAAGAAATGCATAAAGGAATGACAGTCTTGTGAATTTTGGAAGTATATAAATCCTGGGGATTGTGTTATTCCTGGCTAAACATTTTTCTGTTCATCTTGAAGGGATATGTTTTCATTTTAGCCTATTAATCTCAGTATATCTTTTTTTGACACAGATCTATTAGGAATTTTAGAGACTACAATATAGACTCCAGATGCTAGGTGCTCCTTCATCTTTTTGGTCCGCCCTTTAATCCATAACAACCAACACATTTATTTTATGAGCCCTCACAATCAAGAGAGTCTTAATATCCTTTCTGGCAGGTTTTCACTCTTTGATTTCACGTTATGTAGGGGACTGGATACTTTGAACATACTTTAGAAACTCTCAAAAGTAAAATTTTTATTGCAAGTCTTTTACATCTCTCTGGTAAATCCTGTTGTGCTTTTACAGGCACACGTATGGAAGCGTAGCTGTATTTATAAGCTGAATGATAACACATGAGATTGTGGTGCTGTTGTAGGTTGACAAGGTTGATTGTTTCAGACACAATGACCAAACCTCACTAGAGACATCCATCATCCAAAAAAAAACCTCCCTCTCCTGGTTTTGTGACAGTCCTGGTACTCAGTAGTGAAATAAAACACGTACAGACAAATAAATTAAAACAGATGAGTTGGTACTTGTCTCTCCTCCATCACTGAGGTCTGTTATGGTGAACGTAGCCACAGGTTTTTCTTCTGCTCTTGGAATTTCAGGCTATAGATTCCCTTTGTTTTATTTATTCCTCTTTTCATCATTCTGTTTTCATTCATCATGCGTTCAGTTTTTCTCTGAATGAAATTGAATTTTGTGTTTGTTTTCACCAGCGTGCTCCAGTTGATAATGTTGGGGTTACAGCAGCCTTATGTGAGTGCAGCTCTGATTGTGGCTCCCAGCAGGTAGAAAACTTTCTTCCCTTTTTCTTCTTTTTTTTTTTCTGTGTGTGTTTGTGCCTCTTTATCTCCTTCAGAAATGCAACTGTTAGAATTTGTAAATCCTACCAGTGAAAAAAATGACACGCAGGGAAAAGCAAAGCTGTTTACCCCTCAGTGAGCCAGACAAACATCTTCATTTCAGTGATTCAGACAACAAATCAAATAAAGAAAGAAACCCTCTGATGAACTCCTCCGTTGCTTCCCTTCATCCAGCTCATCCGATGCTGAAGTGAAATACATTTCTGCAAGTACAGTCAAGCCATAAATTGAACAATGAATATCTTGTCCAGCAAACCTCATAGCCCAGCTGGGGTTTTCAGCAGCTTAAGCAACATTTCTGAGGGGAAGACCTTTATGAAGGGAGATTAAGGAGTGCCCGTGATCAGCAGGCACTGCTCTTTTCCCAAATGACTGGAGGAGTAATGGCTCTGTGCAGGATCTTGGCTGCTCTCCTGCAGGCACAGAAAAAGAGGCAGTCAGATTCCATGCTATTTATCCTGAGAACATTTTGAGAGTGAGTTGGGTTGTGCTTTTACCTCCCTCTTTAATCACTGCTCTGGGTTGATCCAAAGGTATTTGACAGACAAGTGTTTGAAAGTGGGTTTTATGCCTTGCTCTCTTACTACTTGTATTTTTAAAAATCTGGTCCCTTCTGCTGAAAAGTGCTTGGACACCTAGGCCCTGTAAGGGTTGTCACAAGAGAGATTTTGTGCTGAATTTTGGTGAAGGATGTAGGTTCAGTCTCTAGTAATGCCAAGGGTACAGAAGTATCCCTGCAGATCTGCTTTTGAAAGCCTTCTCCTGACGGTGTGATTTGTAGGTGCACTGATACAGGTCTTTGAGTCTGGTATTCAGTGGAAATGGCAAACAAGGCAATTCTAATATGCCAATCAAGCTGTTGTTTTACTAATTTCTTTTACCTCTTCATCTCTCTTTGTTGCTAAATAACTGGCAGCTGCATCCACATTGTTGGTCCTGCGAGGACCCTAGGAAGAGTGCTGAATCCTGGTGGATGTTGCATACTAAAAAGAGCCCATGCATTGCTGCCCAGTCCTTTGGGTTTTTTTTAAGAAAAAAACCTCTTGGGTTTTTTGCCAGGGGCTTGGAAAGTGGCTGGATTTGGACTCTACTTCATCATCTTTCTCAGTCAAGAGGCTGTGTCTAAAATTTATGTGGGTTTCTTTAGCGCTGATGCAAATTAGGAAGGGAAGGGTGCACGTGCCAGTGTTAGTTTGAAGCTGTGATAGTTTAAACCCCTTTTTTCTACACCTTGGAATCACTGTGGCTCAAGGTTTGACACATCATGGTGATGATACAGGAGGTGGGTCTGCTGTATCTGCATGACACAGGAGGGCCCAAAAAACTGGGTAAAACACCCAATTTTACAACACATTTCAGATCTGCTGATGTTGAAGCTGCCTTTAGTGCATAAGAAAGAGGCTCAGGACCACTGCAGCCTTGAGAGCCTGACATTAAACCTGTTAGAGAGAGAAAAATCAGCAAGAAAACAGTCAGGGGGGTCTATATCAGACCTTCCCCTTTGCTAAGATAAATTAATGATTTATTAATAACACCATTGTGGCAAATATGGATGAGGACTGCTCTTGAGCTTATTTGTTTTTGTTGTTCTGGGAGTGTTTTTTAGGTTTGGGGACCAGAAAAACCACGTTTCACTGCGATTATCCAGTATTTTAGCAAGGAGAGAGGCTTGCATTCACATTTTCACCATGCATTCTCTATGCAGACATGGAGAAGCACAGATGTGCAGATAATGTCACCCACATTTTGCCCTGGCTTCAGGACCATAAGCTAATTTTATAACAATTGACGGTGACTTAAACTAATGTTGCTAGGGTGCTGTCAGTGATGCTGAATAAATAGGGAAGGACTTCAGGAGAACAGCAAACAGCAGCTGTGACGACTTTTGTTCTGAAGCTACCTCTGCATGCCAGATTTTACCCTCCAGGCACAGCAGCAGAGCACAGCTCCCACCTGTTATCTCTCACCATTGAGGCTTGCTTCTTTCTGTTTAAGTTAGGTTAAATATTTCTCCTTTTCCCAGGATTCAGAGCTCATCAGGCCAGCTGTGGTGCACAATCTTGAAACACAAAACAGCTGGAGACATAATGTGAACAAAGTTCACCTTTTCTTGTTTACATTTGAAAGCTGCTGCACTGTTTATGGGATGATGCATTTGTTTAAACGAATGTCCAGCTATTATTGATTTTTCATCTCTGCTTTTTTTAATTTTTTTTTTCTTTTTCTTTATGATTGTGTCACTGGTGTCGTTCAGCAGGAATCTCTAGCTTTAGCACACCTGCTCACAAATTGACTGTGGAAAGAATTAGGCCATGTTTCTCTCCCTACAGTTGCTGTGGTGAAACTCAGGCATGGATTTACCCCATGGATTTTTCTCTCTCTCTTTTCCTTTCGCCATCCCCACAGCTCTCTTTGAATTTGCATCTCCCCATAACAAAATGTGTGTAGATCCTTTTTCTTACCCTCTTTCTCTCCTCCCTTTTGGTCTTATAGCCTTCTGGGGTTTTGTGAGAAGGGAGCAAGAAGCAGGGGGAGAAATTGAGAGTTTCAACCTCTTCAAGGGTTTGGAGAACTGGTAGCTTGGTATACACAGAGTATAAGAGTCAACAACCTGACGCTCCCAACGACTTGTATTTAGCTGAGGTTTCAGTTTGAGAACAGCAGCTAGTAGCAATAGAAATGGAATTGCTGAGGACCTGCTACACCTTTCAGAAGTTTTTTATTTTTCCTGCTCGTTTACAATTACTGCCTTGTTTATTTTTGTCTGCATTCAGCTCCACGCTAAGAGGGTAACTTTTACATGTTTGCAATATTAACACTGCTCCATATTACCGCTGTGGTCGCTTCACTTATTTTTCCTGCTCTCCTAAAAGAGCTATTTGAACCCTTGAAGTTTTGTAGGTCTGGTTGAGGTAAGACAGAAATTGCCCTGATGTGCAAGGACTGTACTTGAAGCATCATTGTTCAACATCAGGTGGTCACAATTAATTGGATAAAGCCCTTTTCTGTGATTAGAAATGGTGCTTCTCCCCACCACCATTGTGGAATAACTTACTTAGAGGGAAAGTTTCTCCTCTTCTCAGAGAAAAGTTGGCTCATGCCTTAAAACCCGGAGATTTATGTTCTTTAAAATGTGTGTGGGTTTTTTAATCCTGTTCAGTGTAACTGTAGATGGTCTCCACAGCCATATAAATCCTCCACTGTTCTTTGATTCCAGCCAAGACCTTGGCTCCAGTGATACCTGGTTGTTATGTGCTCTGCTGAGTTACAGTGAAGCTAATTGTGTTTGATATGGCTGCAGTGCTCAGTACAGGGGGAAGCTTGCTTAAATCCATCCAAAGGACTTACAAAGTACAATCTGTGGGTCTTCTCAACAAGGCAACATTCTTAGCCAGCTAAATGCAAGCATAAACTCCCTCTTAGTCTGTTTCTTCTTGTAAGGATAGATCCTGCTCTCCTAAATGGCAAACAAGACAAAATGAGGTTCAAAATTCTATTGGTTAAGACACAGGCTGAAAATTTTCCAAGCTCTGAATTTGATCTACAGAGAAAATTCTTGAGAAAGTTTCTTCTAAAAAGCACTGTGTTATGTCAGTGTTTTGAGTTTTGCTTTGTCACTTCTGCATGTCACTTCTCATCTGGATTTGTCCACCAGATGTATAATTTTGGGTTATCACTCTTGGGAAAAATTATTCTTGTTCCTTTTCTTTTAAAGAGTCACAGAGGTTACTGACTTGTACTCTGTGACACTAAATTGTTCAATCTGTCCCCAAGACTTTTAGAAGTCTGCTTTCCAGTGGATATGTGCAAATCTGAAGTTCATTGTTGAAGAAGCTTGAAGTTTCTTTAATGAGAAAATTAGATCACATTTATCAGCCTTGATCTTTCGGAGCCTAACTAGTGAAAATTTTTGTGGGTTTGACAACTTCTGTCTCGTGTGCTTCACATCTTGGAGAATCTCACAGTTTATTTCAAGGCATATTTGGACTTTTGGCCCTTTCCTTCTGGCCCAGGACTTGAGTATAATGGGGCTTGCATTGTTTTTCTTCTTTATGTAGTATAAACTTAAAGATTAAAAATAAAAACCAACACCAGGCAACTCTCCACGTATTTGAAGCGTACATATGACTAAGATACGAATACCCAAACATAATTTTTGTTCCCCATTATTCCTATTCTCTACCAGTGTTAACATCACATTCTTGTGACAAATCAGTGTTCCAATGAAGGCTCTGAAAGTCACTGGAAGTCCATCTTCTCCTTTGAGCTGATTCAAATCTGGAATTACTCAATTTGCTTAGTTTGAATCGCAGAGGTGTGGCTGACAGCAGAGGCTGGCTAGCAGTTCCCAACACCAGGAAATCATGAGGTCACACTTGCTGCTTGGTCCAAAACACAGCTTTGTCCTCATTCCAGGTGAAGCCACACCAAAAATGCAAGTGGTTCATAATTTTTGGTTTCTGCACCTGTGTTTCAGTCACAGTTAGGGCACAGGGGCATCAAAATGCCTTGAGCAATTACAGGAGGTTTAATTATTATTGCCTAATAATGTATTGCTAGGAAAAATAGATGCAAAAGAAAATCCCTCCTCGCATTTCTCTGAGTGAGGAGAATATTAGATATATAAAAAAGTACACAGAAACCTTGATGAGAACTGCTGGGAATATTTTTTTAAAGGCTGCCTGACAATAATTTTCTCTATTAGTTCTTAAATATTTTCACTTCAGATCTTCTCTCCCACTCTCTGTTCCCACAAACAATTCACAGAAGCGCAATAAACCAAACCAGACTCAAAAAAACCCTTAACTTCTATAAGTGGGAGGTAAAAGAACCCTTTTCTCATTCCAGTTATTCTTTGAAATATTGAATATAATACTAATAACTGGAAATAGTTTTTCTGCAAAAGAACTTGGAATCATCATGTGAGTTCTTTCTGAAATGTGGGGAGCTCATTGGAGAGATTTAGTTAGTTAGTTATTTTAATAGAATATATTATATTTCTTCTTTTCTGCTTTGCAGAAGAACTAGAAACTTCTCTCTGAAGTTTTTAGGAATATGAATTTTAGGCTTTATATTTTAGCACTTTCTGTTCAGTGTTAATCTATCCCACTATTGCTGAATATGTTGTGTTGCATTTATTAAGTTTTTGTCTATGCAATTCCTCAGACACTGATGGATATAAACTGAAGATTTATGGCCTTATTAGTCTATCTCTGCACTTCTTAGAGTGTATCCCTATGTTAATAATGACCTTTTCTGGATGAAATAAAATGTTAACATTCTGGTATCTGATATTAAATTTATTTAAAATACTTCAGAGTATTTTAATGTAAACAAGTTATTTTAATAGAGATACAAAATTATTTCAAAAAAATTGAGAACTTTGTCACTCAGAAATATTTTTAGCATCCAATTTTTATAGTTGGTTTTGGGGTTTTTTTAATTAACATAGTGATTTATGAAGCACTAAGCTGAGCTGAGCATCCCCGTTGTTTACTTTGGGCAAACTGAGTGACAAAAATAGAGTTTAATGGCATTTTCCTGTACCAGGCAGTTTTCATTATCTCACAATGTATTTATGGCATGGCAATATAAGCTGAAGTAGACTGTATTGGCACTGCCAGCACTAGTAATAGATTCCATTTGTAATGCATCTAGCACCGCAGCTCTTCGTTGCATTGCCAGGGCAATTTTCAAAATACGCCTCATTGACATAAGTCTGCTCTCCCCAAAACGAGTGGAAATTTTAGATGCTGAAATAAGAGCAGCATTTAACCAGCGAGAACTTTGGAGATGGAAAGTGGGATGCAGGGTAATGTTGCTTTATTTTGAAATATAAAAGGTCGCGCTGTCCAACGAAGTTTAACGAATATTCTTAAAGTCGCGCAATTACACGTTTACGCGGCCATTTTAACACTTTCTTAAAGTATTTCAAAAATGATATCAAATGTAGTACCTTTGCCAACCTGGTGAAGTTAATTTACCCTTTCTAGCACGTCCAGCTCTGTGATCTCCTCTCTTAGAGCCATAATATTTCTTCCATACTGGCTGGATCCAGGGTACAACACAGACTGTCTGGGAATAAATCAGGATTATGTAGAGCAAGTGGCTGTTATTTATGGGACCGCTGCTCACTGGAGAAGAAGTTGAAGTGTTTGTAGCTGATATGATGGGAGCAGCGAGGAGGAGACCCCTGAGACTGCAGGAGAGTTTTTTTTCCTTTTCCCACTCCCCTGCCTGGCACCTGAAGGAGAGATTTTAAGCAAAACCCTGCTTTGTCTCTGCAGCTTCAGACAGGAGCTGACCCACTGGAGATGCAGGCAGGAGAGAATTTAGCTGTTAAAGTCAAAGAAATATTTTCTGATTAGGTGTGAAGTGATTTTATTATTTTTCCCTAACAGCTTATAAAGTGACCCACTTTAGGTAACTTTTTTTATGAAGTATCAAAAAGCACTTATCCAATGCCAGAGCAGCTGCTGACAAATTTCAAGCTTTTATTTCAAAGCATGAAACAGTTAAGTGGTTGGAAGAATACTTTTAAGCATGAGAGAAAAGCAGAGTAATGTGAAGAGCTGTGCATTTATTTTGAGATGCCTGCAGTCCCAGCTCTCATGAATTTTTACTTGGTGTGGTGGCCCAGCCAGTTCACGTGCCACTTCCCAGCTTTCATCTCAATATTTCTCTGAGTACAAATGAAATCAACCGACCCCAAAATCAAACCACCAGCTCCCCCAAATCTCAGTGTAAAACAAACCCCACCAGTTTGAAGAATTTCCTTGCAAGTGGCTGCATTTGTCTGAAAGCAACTGGGAAATGTCAGCTGATCTGTTTGATCAGTGCTGTGACTATTTTTTGTGCATGGAGACACAACAGAGAGCTAAAATTCTGAATTCGGGGTGTACGTGTAAGGACACACCAAAAAGGATCAAACTGATTTCATTTGGATAACACAAAGAGATGAATTTCCTCACTAGCATGTCCCATGCAGCATGCCAACAGTTATGCATTTTGAAACTTATTTTATTTATAAAATAAAGTGAGTTTTGAGTCCAAGTCCAGATGTTGCAAACACCCAGCACAATTTGTGCTTAAGTTCAGCAAGTTTTCAGGATGTTCCCGTGTAATTTTCACTTGTGATTAGTTAATTTTGCTTCTCTGAGTTTTAGGGGCTTAGATGTAAACTTTTGAAAGCTTTCTGGAGGGATTGCTTTTTTGTTTTATTAGATGTCTTTAAGCACTGGAAAATCAAAACTACTGGAATCACTGGACAGGACATGACTTGAAGGAGTTTAGCATTGCAAACTCAACTTTCCTTTCTCCCTGGGAAGAATTTCGCTGGGAATTGATTTGGACTTAAAGAAATGGAATTTGCCCAAATTGTTAAGTAGCATGGTTTTTCTTTTAGGGAAAAAAAATTCCAAATATTCATGTATATTCAGGATCTCATTGATCTGTGAAGTTGTTGATGGTGGGGCTTCCTGAAACAGTGTGTGTTACAGAAACTTAAATTTATAAACCAAATTTATTCCCTTGATAAATAATCAGAAAAATAGAGTATTTTAAGGAACATTTAGAAAAAATCTCAATCTGAACTGATTACCCATGATGTCTTTATTAAAAAAGTCAGTCAATACCAGTTATCAGATTTTCTACGATCAAGAAGAGTGGAGAAAGGCAGAGGCTTGTAGAATTTTATATAAAAGACAGCTTTGGTACTGCCTAATACTCGCTTAAAAGATGTAACACAGACTTTGATCCCAAATTCGACTCAGGCTGTCTATCAGGAAACATCCACAATCAATGACACAGCAGTTAAGAGTGTTGTGGTAGAGTTTGGATATTCTCTTGATCCAAGCATGATGGATTTTGTGAAGTAGGAGCTGAAAATACTTCTCCGTAGAAATGAATCTTGGCCACAGTAGATGGAAAAGGGAAATGATGATTGAGTTATGCTGATTCTGCTAAAGAGCTCCAGTTATATATTAAGGCAGTAAAACTCCCTATGAAACATGGGAGGAATGTATTACTAGTTAATTACAACAGCAAGATATGCCATTGAAGGGATTATTACCATATTTTATGATGACTGTTTTATCATCTCCTTGTTTATACTTTCCTTTGGTAATGCACTTACCTTCAGAAGTTTGAAATATTTAATATTTGAGCACTAAACATTGTACCCCTTGTATTTGATAAGAGCAGTTCCTAATGCATGGAGTAAGAATACAACTGCAGATGGGGGAAAAAAAAAGCCGAGATGAGAAAATGGCATTTTCAATAATTACGTGTAGTGTCCATGCATCAACAGTGGTGTGGTTGTTTCAGTTTAGCTTTTCTGGTGATTATGAGGTTTTTTTGTAATGTGGTGTGGTTGTTTCAGTTTAGCTTTTCTGGTGATGATGAGGTTTTTTTGTCATGTGGTGTGGTTGTTTCAGTTTAGTTTTTCTGGTGATGATGAGGTTTTTTTGTCATGTGGTGTGGTTGTTTCAGTTTAGTTTTTCTGGTGATGATGAGGTACATGATGCACAAGGTTTTTTTGTAATGAAAGGCAAATTCTGTTCCAGCCTATGTGGCATGTAAAGCTGCTGGATTCCCAGGCCGGTTTCAGCATTATCTCATCAAATGTGGATGTCTGAAAGATGAACATCTCTTGTTTTAAGTAGCTGGACAACTGTTTGATTGCTCCTTCTATAGGAAAATAATCTCTTCGTGGATGGCTATAAGTGGCATCATTTTTCCTTTGGGTTCCCATTGCTGTTTTCTGTGTATGTTACACATCTGGACTGTAATGGAAACTTACTCATTCCTCTGAAACATCTGTTGTGTCCGGCTGCAGTGAAGACCTACTGTTATTTTTTGTTATGTACTCCATAATTCTATCAAATCTTTGTCTAGTAGCCTCTGTTCCAGGTACAATCAATTCAAAAATCATGCAGGAGTAATTAATATTTTTTTTGCAGAAAGCGTTACCTTATTCCACAACTCGGGTTTTTGTTTTGTTTTTAAAAGCAAGGTGAAAAAAGCCAACGAAACAGCAGAAAGTGCTTATGTAAATATCGAAGGAGAAAAATGTTAGGAAGTTTCCATTTGGAAAAAAAAAAAAAGATTGTTCCTTTCTTCAGTTTAAAGGTATCAATCTGGTTATCCTGTTTATGCAGCTGCTCATAGAAAGGCCTTAAAAAAAAAAAACAACCCAAACAAATAAAAACCAACAAAAGGGTAGTAATGTAATGGATTCTTCTAGTAAGAGGAGGAAGGAAAATGAAACAAAGGCTAAATTATAGAATTTCTGGCTCGTGGTGGTTTTTGCTGCTAAACACTGGTGAGGGCAGAAAGAAATGATGGCACATGTCATCTCTGGAGTTTGGAGCTTACTCAGTGAGAAGAAAATAAAATGAAACATTTGAATTCTGAGGTAGGGAACCAGAATTCAGTGATCTTGAGATTGAGACGTAGTAGAAGACATCTATAAATTTTCAGACAAAATCTTTGCTTTATTGTATTTTGTACCACCATCAGATCTCATGCACTGAACCTGACATATTAATTATGTTTCCTCCTGTGCTGAAAAGGGTGGGAGACTTGGACTTCCTTGCTACAAGACTATGTGCTTTGGGGGGATAATTTTAAGCACTTCCTCTTCTGTCAGTATCCAGGACACAAGGAGAAGTTTAAGAGTTTTGGTTTTTTTTATTATTTTATAGCAGATCAAAGCTGGAGACTGCAAGGGAGATACTCTCACAAAGGAAAACCAGATGCATTTTACAAATACCCAAATTGTGCTATCAGAGCATTAAATATTTACCAGCGAGTGTCTGCCCATTGTGTACTTTGGTATATTTAATTTCTTTTTATTGTTATTGTCTGTCTGGACTTGGACTTATCTCCTTGGCCAGAGATAAAGGATGATTTGTGTCATGTGAAGCGGTGCTTGGGTTTTTTCCTGAGATTCAATTAATGAGGTAAGGGAAGGGCAGAGTTATGGAAAAAGGCTTTGCCACAAGCTGCCTTTTAAATTTCATACCACATTGGAAAAAAAAAACAAAAACAAAAAAAGGAACTCTGTCAGGAATAGTTTTGGTTTTGAGGGTCTGCTCTGTGTTAGCAATACAAGAGGCAGCTGCCTAAAATAAGAAAATACCAGGAGGGTGTTTGGGGGCTGTTTATTGAGGGCAAGGCAGGGAGCTGTGGGAGGTGTGTGTTTCCCAGGCTGTTAAGGGCAGCAGGGACCACAGAGCTGGCGCTGATAACAAGTGGATGCTGACACACTAATGTATTTTTTACTTTTTGGCAAAGTATTAAGGCTACGGAGTTGCAGGCTGTTCTTGTGACACGTGGTTAATTCGCTGAAAATCCCTATTTGCAAAATAGAGGGGACCTGTTATATTAACAGAAGTGACAAGAAAACAAACAGCTATTTTTGGTTTTGATGTTGTTGGGTGGTTTATGGTTGTTTTGTTTATTTTTTTTTTTAACCAACAACCTTTGACATTAGAAAAGATAGACACAATGTTGGCTATTACTTACCAAATGAAACGTATTTAAATGCACGGCCTCTGATATTTAATAAATATTGTAGTGTAGCTTTTTGTGGCTAATAAAACTTGGTTTACATTACACCCCTTGCCTGCTATGATTTGCCTCCTAGGGCTCACTTAGAGTACATTAAGAAGCTGCACACAAGATCACTGTGATTTGCTGTAAAACTTGAATAATTCATTTATGCACCACTGCTCTCAGACAGTGTTTTTACAAGCGCTGTAATGAGACAAGCTGTGAAATGTTTTACATGGTGGAGATGAGGTCTGCTACTCAAGAAAAGTCTTTCTGCACAGATTTGATTCCTTGAAGTCTTCCAAGAGGACTTTCCAAGCATTATGGTGCAGACCTCCAAAGCGCATTCGTGTGCTCCCACTGATGAGGCTACTTGTCCTAACTCAGCAATATCTTTGACTTCCAGTGTTTTTCCTGGAGGACCTAAAATAAGCACAGGATGCTGAAGGAGTGCAGAGTGGAAACTTTAGTTTCATTACTCTGGTTCAAGGCCCTTTCCTGACTTTGGCTGTGCCTTGTCTACCACACTGATACTTGTTCTTATTCTGCTCTCTGCAGTACACTTGACTTTTTAATAATGGGCATGGAAGGAATTGGAATGATCACAGTTAAAATATACCAGAACTGAGCTTTGCTGTCAAAGCTGTTGACAACTCCCCTGATGTTCACTCTAAATTCTTGTCCTCTGGAGTCGTGTTCCTTCTGCACAGCCATAACCTTCAATACCCTCTGCAAAAAGTCTTTATTGTCATGCAGAAGAGCTTAAAAGTATGTCCTGCACCTGCACTTGCAGGAAACAGTTTTCTCCTGAGGTGAAACGTCTCTATTATTTACACTAAATTTTAGAAGGGTTTGTATTTCTCTTACTCCAGTAATTTGGACGGAAAAGGGGGAATAGCACTTGGAATTGGTGAAGGAAGGGTGACGTCTCTGTCATTTTTGGATCTGTATTAGGCCGTAGCTGTCAACTGCAGGATCAGACCTGATTTGTTCTACAGGAAGAACAAATTACAGAAGAATTAAAACTTAAACAAATTAGTCCTAAATTAGTAATTGGGTAAGAATAATCTGTTTAAAGCATACAGCCAGGAAAAGTATCCAGCAGTTTATATTTCCCAGGCACATCTCAGCACTGAGTTAGAGCTCAAGATGAGATAGGGGGGAAAACCTAGGTGTAACTGAGACTGCTGGGTGGCTTTATTTGGAATTTGTAACTAATTGGGAGAATGTGCAATTAGAAGCAGATTTTGATTTTTTCCATTAAGACAAAAGTTCAATTTTTCATAATTTCTTAACGTGTCAGATTTGCTTTGGAGCCTTTTACTAGAAAATATTTTTGCAGTTGCCTGTAGTTTTGCATAGCCATTATAAAACTTCAAGTGTGCAAAGGAGATGAATATTTTACAGAATGAAAGCTGGAGAAAAAGGAAGAAAACAAAATGCTTGTGCTGCTGCTAGGTAGAGATCCTTCTGAATTTGCTAGCGCTCCTGTGAGCATTCCCCCCTCTTCTCAACCAGACTTGAATCTGAGAAAATTACCATCTGTGCATAGATATGCAGGAAATGAGCTAAATTTGTAGTGTAAACATTTTCAAATGAATATTTGCACAGTACAGTCTCTCAGCAATGCATTATCCTCTTTCATTTGGTAATCAACACATATCCCTTATGAGTTGTGTTGAAAGGGAAGAGAGTGACTCTCACTAAACTCTAATTATCCTTTCCTTCCTCCTGGGAAGAGCTCTCTTTAAGCTCTCTTTTGTGAGCTGCTCTGCAGTTTTCACAATCATTCCACCTCTTGATCACTCTTTCTCCTTATTTTGCCTCAAAGTAGGATGTGAAGACACGAACCTTAGGGGATGTGTGGGGATATCTGCTGAATTCCTATAAGGTGAGATTCCCAGACCAACACAAAGCCTCAATGAGACTGAGAGAAACTCAACTTTCAGCTGAGGTTTTACACAGGACACGGCTCTGTGGTAATACATAAATATTTCTTGGCTTAAGACAGGGGAGAATGACATATTTCCATTAGCCTCCAAGTATTTTTTTTTTTTTTGACTCAATTCGATCTGCAGCAACATGAGTCAGCTGTTTCTGCTGAGCAGTGTTTCTAATTCAACCCTTTTCCTGATGAGCACGTACGTATAACGTGAGCTTCCTACACCGATTAATCTGTGTTTCCTCCATATGGTTGGTGGGTTTTTTGTTTTCTTTTAATTCACTGCAAGCTGCTGAATGGCAAAATGCAGTTGGGATCTTGCTCTAGCGAAAAAGGGACTGTAGGTGGAGTTGCCAAGGGATTGCCAAAATCAGCTTATCATGGTAGTTTTGGGAAAGGAACTTTCCAGCCCACCCAACTGACTACTAGGGCTTGAAAGTGGACAAAGTTTTGAGTAGTCCTGTATAGTGACTCTAGTTGGAGTTGCTAGGGAATTGCCAAAATCAGCTTATCATGGTAGTTTTGGGAAAGGAATTTTTCTGACTGCTAGAGCTTGAAAATGAAAGAAGTTTTGAGTAGCCCTGTGGAGTGACTCTAGCTGGAGTTGTGAGGGAATTGGCAAAATTAGCAGCATTTCCTGGTAGTTTTGGGAAAGGAATTTTTCTGACTACTAGAGCTTGAAAATGGACAAAGTTTTCAGTAGCCCTGTGTAGTGACTCTAGCTGGAGTTGCCAGGGAATTGCCAAAATCAGCACATCCTGGTAGTTTTGGGAAAGGAATTGTTCTGACTACTAGAGCTTGAAAATGGAAGAGGTTTTGAGTAGCCCTGTATAGTCACTCTATCTGGCATTGCCGGGGAATTGCCAAAATCAGTTTATCATGGCAGTTTTGGGAAAGGAATTTTTCTGACTACTAAGGCTTGACAATGGAAGAAGTTTTGAGTAGTCCTGTATAGTGACTCTAGCTGGAGTTGTCAGGGAATTGGCAAAATTAGCAGCATTTCCTGGTAGTTTTGGGAAAGGAACTTTTCAGCCCATCCATCTGACTACTAGGACTCAAAAGTGGATCAAGTTTTGAGTAGTCCTATATAGAAGTGTTTTTCTGAGTAAATTTCAGAAGGCAGGGTGTGTAGAAGGAGAAATCTGGGCCAAAGTTCACTGAAGCTGGTTCAGGAGGACAAAGTAATAGTTGCCTGAGATCACCCAGCTGAGATATTACACCTTGGCAGAAGGAAGGGGACATCAGAAGATGGGGAATATCTGTGTTTAGTGTAATATCAGACTTTGAGAGGTTTGGAAGTCGATCCTTTGTGTTTGGGGAGGGTAGGGATTTACAGCCCGCACGTGGAAAAAGAATTATTTTATTTGCTAATTTTAATGTGCAATTAGGAATGATCCCAGCAAGGCTTTTCTGTTCCTGCCTCTGGGCTGTCAGGGTAAAGCTGCAGCCCTTATTCTTGTGCATCCACGGATACAGAGAACACAAAGACAAAAAGGGGTGCACACATGCATGGTAAAGCACTACAAAATCTAAACCACTCCCCCCTCCTTCCAGAAACCTTAACACTCTCTTCTCCCCCACTAAAAAAAAAAAAATAAATAAAACCAAACACAATAAACCCCTTTTTCTTTAGTATAAATGAAATCTAATGGCGCAGTTTTTCTCCTTCAAGCAGGGAGAATGTTAATTCCTGGAAAGCACTTTATACAAATTAAAGTCCTTTCCCCTTCCAAACATAATTTTTAACAAAGGAATCGATCTCTCTTCCCAGCAAACCAAGGTGAACAAATACATATCCAAAATAATTAAATTGCTTTTTTTTTCTTATTATAAGAGTTTGTTTGGTTTGGGAAACTAAGCTGGAATATTTATGCCCTCCCTTTTAGGGAAGGTCAGCAGATACACACTCAATTACCTATTTGCACCCGTTAAATCAAATGACTCTATATTCAATATTTTGTTTTTTAATTTTGTCTGAGCAGGAAGCTGGAAACCCAAATTAATGGCTCTTCCCCAGTGACATAAATTCTGCGAGGTGTTTGCAGCTTGCTTGCCTCGTTAAAGTGCTCTGACATGATTGATAACCCTTGTCCTCTCTGACTGTGAAGGCTGCTCAGCAGAGGCAAGCAGACCATGCAGAGAACTTGTACCAGGATCCAAATCCAAGATGTTTTCATTTTCTCCTACTTTCCAGGTCGTGAGGGATGGTTTCTAAATGGGTTGGTGCCCTTCTTGTTTCCTCGCTAACAGCTGCTGTTGGACATGATGAAATACCAAAGTCACCGCAGCTGAGCAAGGAAAAGTAAAGCTTGTCCCTGGGAGTTATCTGAACACTCCAGTCCCTTCTGCTGAGGGGGAACTGCTATTCAGGGACCATCCTGTGCACACCCTGCACTGTTATATGGGATTTTAACATGCAAAGGGGTCCCCACATGAGTGGCCTACCAGATGTCCCACTTCTTCTCCCTTTCTGTGTTTACCTGTGCACTGACTGGTTGGACCTTGAATTTACAAGGCCAGATTTCTCAGAAAGTTGCCATAAAATAAACACTTCAAAAGACTTTTCACTGTCTTTTCAGTGTTCAGTTCATTTTTGCAAGCAATGATTGACCCTTGTCTCACTCCAACACAGCCTTTACTCCCATCTGATGGACCAGTGCATCAGAAGAGGTGTGAACACCTTGGGAAAAACTTCTGTTAATTTTGGTGCTTGGCTTTAATCTCATACTCTTTTTCCCATTGTTTGATACTGAGGCAAAGAGTGGATTTGTCCTCTGTGGCTTAATATTCGTGAGGCTTGTGGATTTAAGGGATAGCTTGCAATTCATATTATCAGGATCTTTCCTATAATGCAGAAATTCCAGTCCCTCCCAATTTGTTCAAAATACAGGAGGTTAACTTGAGCAATAGGTATTATCTGCAGCAAGCTCTCAGTAAGGTGTAACTGAAAACAGATTAAATGTCAGACACAAATTATCTTGATCAAGCTATGCATTCAAAAAACTTGGGAGAACAGTCTAAAGTGTTTGGTCTTCAAATAACAAATATGCAATATTTAACAGAATTCCCAGAGCTTCGAATATGAATCCGAATCAGGGACAAAATTGTCAAAAAAATCCCTTCCAAAGGACTGAAAAAACGAATAGCACCAGTCACCTGTGGCTGCTGGCGTGGCTGGAACCCCAGCTGAGGTAGCTGTGTTGCAGCATAGACACATCCCTCTAATCAATGCTGCTGCTGCTTTTTATTTTGTCTTTAGGCAGCAGCAGAAAGCAAATGTAAGGAAAAGAGCCGTGCATATTGCTCTTTCCATAATCCTTGTGCTCTGGACTCCTTTTCCCCCATAGGCTATTAGTGCCTTTGAATAAGTACCCAGTTCCTTTCAATAAACACTGTGCATCTGAAGTTAAAGTGGCTCCTGCTAACTGAAGTGACAGCTACTCAACTGCTGGCAACCAAGAGAAGCTTGCTAAACCCAAAGATGTCACATCATTTTTTGTAGCTCCGTTTCAAAGTCTGGAGTTTTCAAATTTTTGGAGTCTGAAGTGGCGTATTTTCAGGCAGAAAGAGGTAGTCAACTAGGGTGTTTATTCATTGAAGGTCAGGCTTTTGTATTATGAAACTTCCAGCAGATGTGATAAGCAGTAAATTGCAGATCTATCACCCTCTTTTTTTTTTTTTCCTATCTTTTTTTCTCCCTGGGAGTGTGTGTGTGTGAAATCAGCAGAATACTGCCTACATATGATTTATGGCCCACTTTTGACCAACTCTTATCAGGCTCCCACAAGCCCTTTTCTGATGCAGCTCGTGTCTGAATGACAATAGACAACCAGTGCCTTTATGCTCCAAAAATCCCTCTCTGCATTCTAGACACCTAAGATTACAGCTGAGCTATTGATTTATTACTACCCCCCCTGCTTTATTTTTTTTTTTTGTTCCCCCCCACAGGGACCAGTTTGTTCAGCCTGAACAAGATAGACTATTATTAAACTGAGCAAACTACTCCATGTGAACTTGGGCAGAGAGAAATAATCATTTGCAACCACCTTTTCTAACCGCCCAGCTTGGTAAAAGGAATGTAGGTGTTGAAATATTAAGGCTGTTTATATATGGGTCCCACCATTGGTGTTTGTTCAGATTATATGTAATTTATATACATGAAATGAGACCCAACAGGCGTTCTGTTGTGTTGGACATTACAGGCATATTGCCTAAAGCACTGCAGTATTGCCACCCAATGCACAAAAAACCCCCAAATTATTACAAATCTTCGTTATAGAAATACCTACTGTAACACCGACTGTATCTGTGACAGAGAGGTTTTATGACACATTTTAGAGCCTCAGCAAAATTTATATATTCTACCAGTAGGGGTTTTTTTTTTCTCTTTTTTTGGGGGG
>VZDJ01000052.1:6647054-6659554 GCA_008694505.1 Cyanoderma ruficeps
GGGAGAGGAAGCTATAAATTTTACAGTACATTGGATTTTTATATCTCCTAAAAATGTACCGTGCAGGATTCACATTTAATATCCCTCAGCTATAGTAATCTGTGTATTTAAGTCAGTAGGTAGAGGAGATAGAGGCAGGGCTTCTAGTTAAAATGGTTATTTTATTTTTTTTTTGCTTTTTTGTTTCCTCGCTGCAGTTCCCCCTTCCCTCCCACATGGACACACCTCACCCCTGCATCTTCTTTTAATTAAAATAGCATTACAAAAGCTGATACACCGAGTCAGGTGCCACGTGTGAACTCCTCTGGCCTGCTTTTAGCAATCAGCAGCTTCTGCAGCTGCTCTGGGATAAAACCTAGAGCATGGCATGGATTAAACCCCACAAGCAGAGGCTTTCAGAGGTTTGCTCTCCCTGTTCTTGGCCATGGGGACAGATCTGCTTGGCTTTCAAACAGACCTCCCATGTTCAATGTCCTACCTCAAAGGATTTATCTTATTTATTTATTATATATTGTGCTTAAATGTCTATTATTGCTTGTGTCCTGGTGGACTTTTTTTTTTCCAGTGACAAGTGGGCAGAAAGTATCACACACAGGGTGTAATTTAAGTATTTTCTTTTAGGCATTTCTTTTTTTCTCCTGTGGAGCACAACACTCTATTAGCAAAGAACCAAATAATGCCAGCATCAAGTAGGGAGAAGTTAACTTTTGTCATTTATTGCTAGATGTCCAGTGTTTATCATGTCATTTTCTAATTATCTTATTTTAAAATATTTTAAAATAAGATTATTTTAATAAATTTTAAAATATAATATTTTACAATATGTCATTTTCATATCCTTATTTAAGAATAATTATGACAAAAAACCCCAAACATTTTTTCATTTGAAGTTTTATAATTATTCTGTATTTCCTTGAATGGGCTTTTATTTTTTTCTCTGTCCATTCAGGGCTTGATGCTTCCAGATCTTACATCTGTTCAAATAAAACACCTATGAATATGCTCAAAAGCATTTGAAAGCTCAGCTATCCATGAATGGTCTGGAATTACTGAAGTATTTTCTGTTTTGTTGGTCAGTGGGGTGTCTGAGTAACGTCTATCACCGAGGCCTTGTAGAAAATGAAAATATTTTTCCTATGAAAATCACACCTTGGGAAAATCACCTAGTTGAGCATCTAAACACTGGAATGAGAAAAGAAACTGTGTTGATGCAGAGTATGCCTGAGTCTGTTTAGCAGCAAAGAAATAAGTTATACAGGACTCCATAAATCAGAATCACACAGACCCAGAGATTGCATTGCTGTTGGTAACTGAGAGCACTATGGCTCTGTAAGGATATTGGGGAGTCACAATAGTTTCTGGGCAGAGTAAGGAGAATAATTAATGGCTGATGGAAAAGGATGAAATGGTTTTTTCCCCTCAGAGTGGAACAAGTAAGAAGGGATGTGAAGGCAGCACAAAACAAGAAGCGGAGAGTCAAGCAAACTGAAATATGGCAAGCTGAAAAACCCAAAAGGGAACACTTTTTTTTTTTTCCCCGTAATGTGTAACTCAGCTGGGAAATCCGTGCTTCTATTCAACAGAGAACAAATCAAATTTTAGAGAGAGATAACCAAATTTATAGCAGTAGTCCATGCTACAGCAGGAAGAGCAATGTCAAGGTCATTAGCAAGGCACTGCATCCCCCCTTCAGTATCTGGGCAGCTGGGCCTTGGGAGGGACAAGTAGCCAATAATTACAGGTAACAGAGTTGCACTTTGGAGCTTGGTTCTGGCCAGGAGAGGCTAAACTTGAATGATTTATCTAGTATTGTATTTCCATTAAATTCATTTGGGTTTTTTAAGTTTGAGATGACCAGGGTGTTGGAAGTCCCACGCAGAATGTTGTTCCCACTCTCCCCAAGTCGTGGCTGGCTGTCGTGTAGAGGAAACAGAAATCACAGCAATACAAACAATCCAAAACAGGTTTAAGCCTTGCTGAAAGGGACAGTCACTTTTGTGACATTCTCCACCGTTTGGAGTAAACTCCTGAGAGCCTTTCTGGCCTGTGTTATAGCTATGGCATCATTGCACCTCAGTGTCACCAGGAAAGGCAGTGGCAGAAACCTGCTCTGGGTGAGACAGATCCAGAGTTTTTCTGACTTCATGCACCTCTTCCTCTGTGATGGAAACTCCACCATTCCTTTATCCCAGCTGACTTGAAACCGTGATTTATTTGTCTAAAGGCATTTCCTGGTTTTACTTTGTTTTGGAGCAGAAACCTACTTTATTTCTTTTAGCTCCTGGTGTCTTCTACCCTGCAACACAGACTCTGGCCCGCAAAGTATTGGCTTGCATAATGCTGCTTCAGATAAAGGTCATAAATGGTCTTATTTGGAAATTAATTCAAATAAGAAAGAGAAAGAGCCAAAACCAAGCTTCTACTGGGCATGTTAATAATGTCATTTGTTTACAGAGTGCAAGATCTCTGCTAGAGGACATCCTGAATCATTGGCTGCTGCCCTCAGTGTTTGCCTTTGGTTGTCCCTGTTGTGAGGGAAGCGAGTCCAAAGGTCAGAGAGACTCTGCTGGTTCAACAGCGCCTGAAGATATCTATTCATCTTCTGTACATCCAGGCTGATATTTTGAAAGGTGGAAGTTAGGATTTTGATGCTTTAAAAAAATACATAGATGGGATTCAGCTCATACCGTGGACAAGTGGTTGTGGATGCTACAACCAGGAGGAATTGTTGCTGTAGTTCCTGAGCACTACCCAGGGAAAAAGAGGTTGTTGGGATGCTGGAAGACAGTGGCAGCACATTGGGATGGGTGTTTGAGGGCAGTGCCTGTGGTGCATGTGACAGAAATGCCCGTCGGCATGAATTTTTGGTGTGCTTGTTTCTTATGCATGTAAATTCTGTGTGGTTTGGGGTTTTTTTAATTTTTTTTTTTTCTGAGCAGTCTTCAACCCCATAAATGCAGCAATATTCCCCTGAGAAAACATCTTTGTTTTTCATTGTTTTTCTCATACATACACGAAAAGGGGGTNTTCTCATACATACACGAAATGGGGGTGGGAAGACACAGTCAAAATACAATCTTTAGAAAAGGGTGTTTGCTGTAAAGGCAGACAGGGCTCCATGAAGAAAGAGTGCTGAGTTTCAGCAGGTAGCAGGTAAAAGAGCAGAGAAATAGGGAGCCATATTGTCAGCCATGCTGAAAAGTGCTCCGATGCCCTTTCCTAAGCATTTTCTCATCAACAACAACAACAAGATCAGATGTTTATTTTCAGATATGAACAGCACAAACACATGGCTCTTGGCTCTCAAATAAGTAGCAATTAATTATCTCTTGGAAGATGTTACATCTATAGAGGGGATTTTAAACCCTCGCTCTGTTTTTTAAGATTTGACAGCATTTCTGAACTGGTTCAAAAGGTGCATGTTAAACATGTGGAAGAAGCATTCTGGCTTCAGCAGCAGGTAAACAAAGGCTGTCTTCCCACAAGTTCAGTTGCACTTTTGGTTTAAGAGAGCATGTTTTCACTTATTACAGTGAATAAAGAGCAGGGGATATTCACACGCACTGCAAGGGTCTCCTGGGTGTAGCTATGGATAGTAGGTAGTATTTATACTCCATTTTGTATGCTTGTCAACAGCTCTTTGTGTCAGGCTTCTTTTTGTTTAATGCAGGTTGTCCTCAGGAAAGGAATGAAAAGGAGCGAATGTTGTCTCAGCTGCTATAAAGTGCTACGTTCTGTCAAGTATAAATCATCATCCTGAAGTTCATTAACCTTAAAATAATTTAGTCTTCATGTGTCATCAGTTGAGCCCAAGCCCTGCAGATGAGTCATTCACTATCTGCTAGATTTGCGAGGGGCAAGCTAATTTTTGTATATAATGAACCTCATCCATAGGCCTCTTTCTTCCTGCACTCGTTGAATTGGAAAGGCATTTGTTGGACTGAGAAGGTGCTGTGAGACAAGCAGGGCTGTGACAGCCTAAAAGAAAAGGACCAGCCATCTCCAGAGGAAAAGTCCTTGTAATAGTAGCAAGGGTTGTCAGTAGGGTAATGGATCTGATTCTCCTTTTTTTCTGCTGTGCCAGTGTGTAAATCAGGAATCACCCTGTTGCAGCAAAGGGAAACGTAGCTGAGAAACCTCCACAGAGCTACCAGCCTCTGCTGTCTGCAGAGCAGTGCAGATGCCCAAAGATGAGCATTGAGGGAGTGTGGAGACGCCAGGGATGACAGCAGAGCTCAGCTGGTGTCCTCAGCAGCCACCTCAGCCCACCAGCTGCTTTGCCAGCACCCTGCACCACCCAGGGCTCACATAAACCAGTCGATTTTAAGGAGGGATGTAAAGCAAGATCATACAGTCACTGACCTTGTGGCTTTTCACAGGGAAATCATCCCATGCCCAGGGGCTGGCGTGACACAGGTGGAGCTGGCTGGAAGGTTTGACAAATGGGCTGTGGAGACTGGCACTGTGTGTGGAGCAGAGCCAGGGGTCCGTGTAGCGTGTGCAAGATGAAAGATGAGGACAGGGCTAGGTCAGGGAGAACGTTGTATCTCGAGCCATAGTCTTTTTTCCTGCTGTCCAAACTCCACAGAATCAGTTTCTCCATCTCTTCCAGCAAGCCAGAGATGTTTGTAATTCGCACTTTTAAAAAACTGTCACCTACTTCTACTACTTTGTTGATAAAAAAAACCCCGAACATGTGCGCACGGAAATGTAACAGAATAAAAAAATCCCTCCATAGCTTCAGGTCATCACTCTTTTGGCTGCAGGAAGCTCACCTATTGACAGGAATCATCTACCTCCAGCTGATCTTACTTCTCAGCCAAGGTCTGAGAGTCTGTCACCTCCCGTCATGATCTGTCATACAAACATCACACACAGTGTTGACCTAGCTGTTGAAAGATTTGTTGCAAGTCTGTTGGGTCATTTTTCAAAGTTTTGTGGTTTTTTGGTTTTTTTTAAACCACCTAGTACAATGGGGTTGAATTGTCTTATAGGTTATGGACAGAGGCTGGGTCTCAGTTTATCTCAGTAATCTGCCCAGATTTCTCGCAGGAATCCTGTGGACTGCACAAAAAAAAATATAAAATGCTTGAGTCGGACTCTTCTCTGCTCAAGACTCAATAAGGGCATGTGTTGATCTAAACACATATATCTTCATCTGTGCCAGGGGGATAGAGGGTGGAGAAAAGAAAAATCAATGTTGTCTGTGGCTGAATTTCTAGTTGTGTTTCACAGGGCTGTTGCTTGGCTCATCTCTTACCTCCAGACATTGCAGAATAACTCTGCTGCATTCCTTCTGCCTTGGACTGCCTGGATTTTTCTCCAGGAATATCAGCTTGGCCTATTACTCCTGCTTCTTCTCTGTCTTTTTCAGCTTTTTTTCCCCTCTTCCTCCTTTTTGCCTCTTAAGGCTGTCACAAACTGTGTCTCTTGATGCCTTTTTGGGGGCTTCTCTGTTTCCTTTCTCTCCAGGGCTCTGAGTGGGCAGGGACAATGAATTGCTTCCCAAAGCCCAAGAGCTGCAATAATCTGGTTTTGCCCCCAGAAAAATCATGATTTTTTACAGATTTGCTGATTTGAAAGGGGTCTTTAAAACCATAAAGAAGAAGTGTACCTGCTAAAAATCATCTTCATCTGAACGAAAGTTATTTACATATGTAAGATTTTTAAAGGTGTCTTGAGAGAATTGAGAGAAAGGACCCACAGGTTGTTATATAATTTTTGAAGTCTTTGTGCTACCTTAGAGCTTCTAATCAGAACATACTTGTATCATTACAATTGAGGTTCAATTTAAACATCTTTTCTTATCGTGGTTTAAACTGATAAACTTTTAAATATATTTTAAACATAACATAAAGCTTCAATGCAGTTTTTCTTCCTTTAAACAAATTCTTGCTGTTTTTCTATTGTTTTCTGAAAACTCTTCTTTTTGCTGTCACGAAACAGTTCTAACTAAAGCACCAAAAGCACTTTGGATTGTAATGACAATAAAAAAAGTCTCCTTTCAAGGTCTGGTGAGAGTAAAGAGTGGAGTTGTACTTTTGAAACCCCCTAATAATTTACCTAGAGCAAAGCTCCTAATCTTTGCACTGCATTACCTATTGTATGGAAGAATCAATCAATCAGCTGTATTGATGTCTCTCCATTAACTAGTTTGTCCTCAGTTCTTGAAGGATCCATGAGGACACGGGTCCTATCCTCAGCTGCATGGCTGGGAGCAAGGCTGAGGCCAAAGTAATGTTTGAAAGGTTTTCTTTTTATTTGTAGAACAAATGTTTTCATCCAACTGTGGCGCAGTCAAACAGAGTGAAGGAAACATAACAATCCCCCTGTCTCTTTATCGGTGTTTTCATAAGGTCACCCATCACCACGGTATCTGAGAGTCTTTCTTCTTTTCCTTTAAGGGTCCTGGTCAGGAGTTGAAAATAAGGAAAAGAGAGGAAGAAAAACCACAAAGAAAGAGGCATATGAAAAGAAAAAAAAAATACAGAGCTGGAGGTGAACCCAAACACTCAGAGGTAATTTGCCTTGAGGAGCAAGAACCCTTGAGACCTCTGCGTAGACTTTGGAAAAAAGAACCTGTGAACAATAGTAAAGGCTGTGAAGGCACCATCCCTCTGACAGGTATGTAAACCTTAAGATTAAAATAACAGCTTCAAAACCCCTTCTGTCAGAGTGAGTTTGCTTTAGCTAGTCGGGGTTTCAGGGGAAGTGTCATAAAGACAATATATATCAAGTGGAGACAGCTAAGGAAATTTCTGTTTGGAAATTTCTAAACAGGTTGGTCCTTGAATTCTCTAAAAGTTGACAAAGTTATCATGACATTAAAATAATGTTATACAACATAAAGTAATTAAGGGTTATAACTAGTAGATTTTAAAAATATTTTTTCTGTATATGATGAATCACCTTTAAGGTAAATTTTGTGCATAAGATAAATGAAGAATCAGGAAGGGTGCAAAATTTGAGTTCCCATTTTTTCGTCTTTGTGTCAGTTATTATTTTGATTAAAAAAAAAAAGTTCATCAACATTTGTGGCAATTCCAATACTTTTTTACTTCACAAAGTAATTGCGAAGGAGCCCTTAACAGGCTTTTACATTTTTGTCTTAGTTTAACAATGTCTTTATCACTTTTAATTGTGGGGGGTGGCTTATGGTACTCACATTCCTGGTGACACTGAGGAGGAGACTGTGGGCATTTCAATCACATGTGACTGTCTGAACACCCACTAGCTGCATGCTAATCACATCCTTTCAACAAACACGAGCCACTAACCAAACCCCTTTTTGCATAAAGAAAGGAGAGAATTCTTGACCACAGAAAGCAGATGTGATGTATATTAAAGGAGGGAAATTATTCAGCTCATTGATACTTCTCTGAGCAGCAGCTTCCTCCTCCTGGAGATCTTAGTTGAGGTTTGCAGATGACCACACGTAATGGTGTGGTTTCTTGTCACTAATAATAATTATGTGAGCCAGTAATATGTGGTGCAGAGTGTTATTGCTCAGTAAGTGGCATTTGACTGACCCAGCTACCCCAACAGCTCATTGCCAAGCTTCTGCACGTCACCTCTCCTTCCAGAAACTTCCTTCATGAAATGTTTAGCAGAAATTTCAGCTGCTGTCAGGCCGTGTATAAGGTTTACATGGTCAGGTATAAGGTATATTGACCAGAGTCAAAGGCTGGCTTACGCTGTGGAGCAAAATAGACTGAAAAGATCAAATTCTCAAAATCATCTCATAAACTTTGGCATTTATTTTGACAGAACCCTGTTGCACAGCCACTGGTTCAAGAAACCACTTAGACCTACGAGCAGCTTAGAAAGATGTGAGGCATTGCCCTGCCTTCAGCACAGTGACTCACATCCCTGAGCAGCATCCTCTGGGCTGCTGGGATGACTTGTCTGCAGTTTCAGGTGTTTATTAAAGGCAAAGGGGTCACGGTGATGGATTTTGTTTGTGCTGCCCAGTTGGAAAGCATGACCCCAAATAATGACCCCAAATATTGGGATCTCTGTGTGGTTCTTTCCTATTTATTCCATCAGGAATGCCATATGTAAAGGCATTATAATTCAAGAATAATTCTTTTTGAGAAATGCCACCCCCAATTCTCAACTAGGAGCAGTAAAATAATTTCTTTTAATTGTTTTGCCTTTACTTCAGTTTGTGTGTACCTGTTCTATGCAATTAAGTTCATCACGAATCCAAAGAAATGTTCACAGTTGTTCTTCAAGACACTTTATTTGTGCATGTCTATCAGAGAATCATAAAAAATCAGAGACAGAAAACTTCTTTTGCATTAGATCATCTCATCGCTGCCCTTGCCAGCACAGATCTTTTTTCTCTGTACAGTATATTCTCCAGTGATTTGTCCAGTCTAGCTTTAAGTAGATTAAATATGGTCCTTTCTCACTGTCCTGCCAGAAGCTGTTGGAGAGGCTTGGAGGTAATTGACACTGGCACCCTTTGAAGGTGTGTTGTGGACCTTACCACGCTTTTCATTTGTATCCAAGCACGATGCTTTCCCCCCAGCTGTCATGAGTATTGTGAGGCCATAATTCTTTCAGCGTTCTGTGCTGAACACTTGCAGCTAAGATGGAAGGAAAAGAAATGAAAATGTGGTTTTGGTTTCTTTTTGGCAGACAGTGTACGTAGGGTTAGTTCATTTAAGCAACCCAGAGGTGAAATAGTAAGGTGAGGCCCTCTAGAATATTTTGTTGATGAAAACTAGAAGTATTGAGAAATGGTGTGCTTTTCTGCACGTGAAGATTTTACCTAGATAAAGAGGTATATTTTACAGGGTTCAGTTAATAGCTACATTTGAAATGCTGTCTGCTCTCATGACACAGAAAGCAGATTTAGCCAAATGCTGGGTGCTTTTGAAGAGCACTACTGATGATATACACATTTAAGCAAAGTAGCAATAACGTTTGCAGTTTCCTTTTCCTCTGAAGGAAAGTATCAAGGGTTTCACTCAGCCCTTGCTCAAACTGTGCTGCTGCTTTGGGGTTGGGACATGTCTGCCACTCCGTGGCATGACAAAATACAGCTTAGACTTGATGGGAAGCCAGCAGTAAGCTACTGAACCTTTTGTATTCAGACTCTTACTCTTGGACTGTTCTGTTTCTCCCAAAAGACGTTAACACACGGTGCAGAACAGAAAACAAAGGGTGTTAGCTGATCTCTTGGTTTAAATGTTTGCTTTCTCTTCGCCTTGTCACCAGAGCCTCACAACTCCTAATTGTACTAGGCACAGACCTACAAAGCCAGGAATGTCTGAGTACAGCTCTCCATCCATGTCACTGTCATTACTCATTTCTGTATCCTCACTGAGAGGGGAACGCTGTCTCTTGGTGCACCCTCTTTACTTAATATTTTTACTCAATTCATATTGAAGGTTCTCAATATTAAGGAGTTCACAGCACTCTCACTGCTTGCTGGTTCATGAATTCTCAACTGACATCACATCTTGTAGCCCAACGTTTCTTGGACACGTCACACCCCATTAAAAGGTCATTTTAAGCAGTTAATATTTTATTTATGAATACTTCCAAATACTTATCATAAACTGGGCTTTGAACAGCAGCTCATGAGAAAAAAAAAATCCATTACGTTTGTATTAAAATGTGTTCAAAAGTTTAATTACAAGGAGGAAAATTCAGCTGGACTGTTAAAAGCATACATTGCTGTGCAGTTCATGTCGGGCTGGCACATTCAGCTGAGAGGGCAGATTTTGTTGTGTTCCACGCTAAATCCCAGAAACCAAACTGGTGGTTTAGGGAACAGCTAAATACTCCATGTCCTTGTGTCTCTTGGGCAATACCCTTGTCTGAGCCTCTGGCTTGAATGCTGCTCTGTGTGACTCATGGCTGAGAAGGAGTTTTGCTGGATTTGAAGGATGAGGGTTTAAGCCCACTCTCGAAAGTGGGAGCCACCCTCCTGACTCAAGCTGTGGGATTTCTGTCTAGCTCTGAAGGGTCCCCCATTTTGCTCGCCCTGTAAATCAGAGGCCTGACTCCAGTGGAATCATCTTCTGTTTGGTAGGGATCCTTCCTTGCTAGTACATTGCTTTGTTTTGATTTTCCATTTCTATAAATTCTTAATAGGAAAGCCTTCTTGGGCTGTCTCCCCAAAAAATTACATCCTTTAGGAGAATAGCATTTGAGTATTTACCCCTTTGTAATACAGGGCTGAAAAAAGGGTACTTTTAAAACCAAATAATATTATAAAATTATCAAAATCATCATAACTCTGGCAGTTGTTTTATATCTTTACCTCCAACCAGAATGGTGAAACATCTCTGATTAATTATCCTACAGGAACATTTAAATTCAGCAATTGTAATAGTTCTTAACAACTGCCGTTGATGGTATTATTTTTCATGGGGAAGAAAAATGGTTATTGCTCACATTGACCTCCAGTAAATCTTGTCACCCAGCCCATACCCTCGTCTCGAAATATAATTAAAGCACTCTGGTTTGATAATAGTGACTTACAAAAGTGTAAGGACTAGTATTTACATTTTCTCTTTTTATTGCTTTTAAGTTTCATGTAAAAGGAAAGGTAATGCAACTGAACTACCTTAAATGGCCATGAATGATTTATTTCTGTCTAAAAATGTTGTACTTTACATATATCATTTTTTTTTTCCTCTGGGATTACTTCAGTGTTTGATTAGCCTTTTATTTTGGGGTTTTTTTAAGATGATCTTAAATTCAATCCACAGTGTGGGAACCTTCAGAGGACTGAAGCAGTTGTTTTTTATCCCACATGAAAAAAAGCGACTAAACAAACAAATAAAAATGAGGTTTACAGCCATATATTTCTGCATTCTGCTGTTCATGATATCCTGTGTTGTTGCAGCAACATGTTCCTCATCTATATTTAGTTTAATAGCTGCTTTTGGAATATTGCAAGCTGGTACAGTATATTATCAAGTGGTTTGAATGACATCATAACCTATGAGTGTCATCTCTTGTGGGTTATAAAATCCTCCCAAACCTTCCGTTTGTATTAATGTCTTGTAATATAATTTTAAACCAGGTATTATAGTTTAACAGTGGAAGGATAAAATTCTGGCCTGCCTCGTACAATGCACTGGGGGAAGAAGAGGGGACAGAGTATTTCCCACCCTGCTCAGGCATGGACTGGGCAAGACAGGCAGTGCTTACTGGGCTGAGGGTTTCCCAGTGGACCAGGAGAAATTTTTCAGTCTCTAGGGAATATTTTAGGTGGTCCCTGCCTGCACTGAAGAACTTGATCTTTTATTGGCATTTGATTTGGGGACAGAAGGAGCGCATAGGCTGTGCCCTGTTTTTTTTGTCTTATTTCCACACAGCAAACCCTCACACATCCAAATCCTCACTGGGGGGTCGGTGTCTCTGTGCACTGAGGATTGAGGTGATGCCTTAAGTTTCAGCTTTCATGTTTTCAGATTCTGTGCTGCCCAGGGGTGCAGTTCTGAGCTTCACCTTAAGTGTCAGTCAGCTCTCGTCACAGAGCAGGGAGACAAAACAAATCCTTTTCCTGCTCAAGACCAAGGACAACTTTCAGGCCCAAAAGCACAAACAATGTTGGGCTGGAGGGAGGAACAAGAAGGATGGGACCTCACAACCTGAAGCTGGAATTGGACAATTAAATCCCAATATGCAAATGGACAAAACTTATAAAAATGTAAGGCCTCGTGATCGGTCAGCCATTTTGCGGCCATTTTGGGTCCATTTGGTGTCCATTTTGTGACCACCTTGTGTGTAGGCCTGGTCAGGCCCTTTCCTTCCCAAGGTGAATCCTGGAGGCCTTTCAATAAATCCCTACTTTATTCTCCAGCTCTGTCCAGTCTCTTTTTCAGCCTTCCCAAGGCATCAGTTTCTGGTGATCCCGATAGGACAATGAGGCATCTGGGAAACCCCCCTGCACCAGGGGAACACCCAGCCAAGGCATCAGAAGATGTGCCTTAAACTGACTTTAACTCAGCTGAACTCGTGTTAGTCCTGCCAAGTCCAGTTGTTTTTGCAGGAAATGTGTAGTAAGACCTTCAATTCGATGGGAATTCCTCGGTGCAGTTCTGTCTCTTGTTTCTTGGAGAGGAATATATTTCTATCTCCCATAATCCTATTTTATATTGGAGGCCTCCTTACAAGGTCGTTTTAGTCACTTGTTGGGGAATCTGTGGCAGGTATCTGTCTTCACTGAAGTGAGAGGGGAAATGGAAATCTCTCTGGGTGTTGTGAATTACAAGTTTAGGCCTATGCCTGTGTGGAAAGTGCAAGTGCATGTGGGTTATTGGCCATGATTACGGTCCTATAGCATTCACTCGATTGCAGGATTCCTAGAGTAATTAGATTAAATACGTTGTCCCTGTTGTCCAGAAGGGTCTCTCTGTGTTTTGGAAGGGAACAAACTGCTGTGAAAGGGCTGCTGTGGATATTGCTGACCTCTCTCTTTGCACAGCTTTGCAGTTCTGCTTCTTCTCCCAGATTCCATCAACCACCAGCACAGA
>VZDJ01000052.1:6664554-6681949 GCA_008694505.1 Cyanoderma ruficeps
TTCAATCAGCATTGTTCACCAATGAGGCACCCATAATCCTCAGCAGAAGTTGTTCATCAGAAGTTCAGACTCCTCCTGGACACCAGGCTGTTTGGCCAACATCTCTGTTCTTGGAGCAGGGAAAGACTTTGCAAAAACCAGACTTCTTTCCTCTACGATTCCTCCTTGCTCCATCTCCGTACCTGAGCTTGCTGTCAGCATGGTTACACTTGCATGGGGATTATTCAACCCAAGATTGCTCTCAAGAGCAGTAATTTACCAGGAGAGGTCCAATTCTTTGTACAGGGGGTTTTACAAATCCTCCTTTGCTAGCATTACCTGCCTCTTTCCATCTCGCATGTCCTCTGGAAACTCTTCTTGCCAGCACTGCCAATACCTGATTTATCTGTTGAGATTTTGGAGGGGATGTGTTTTGGGGTGACTCTGTTGTGTTGGAAGGATTTGGGTTTCTTTGCTGGGCTGTTTTGTGGTCCTTGTAGCCCTTACACAGCCTGCCTGCACCATTCCAGCATGGCTGTGGGCAGGGGCTGGAAGGAAGTTGAGGGTATGGTGGGTTTGCCTCTCTCTGGGCATGTGGGAACAGCATAACCTCACCTGAATGTTTGTGGTGAAGAAAGACAAAGCAGACAGTTTTCTGATATATTTTATTTTCAGATATTTTTTAATATCTACTTTATTTAGAGCAGAGCATGTCAGTTGGAAATATTGGACAGCTCTCTGTCCCCAAATACACCCCACAGTGTGCAGCTCTGGGATGGTCAGGACAGAGTAAAATCTGCATTATGACTTCTGCATTCCACCTCTTAGCAGAGTCTTTCTGAGTCCCCACATTGCTCTTTTCTCTGCTTGAGAACCAAGGAACCACCCCTCCTGTCTCAGACCAAACCCCTGGGAGAGGAGGCAGGCAACTGCTACCAGCCAGGAGCTCCAGAATTGAGCACTTTCAGAAAACCTTGGTGCACTGTTCACCTTCTTCTCTCCGCAGCAAGAAGACTAGAAGCATAATTTCCTTTTAACGATGTCCAAAATGTTCGTGAACAGTGATGAAATCCAAAAACATGCCATAGTGTCAGATTCACCTCTCTCTCTGCTGGAGCTGGACTTGTTTTACTACAGGAAGTATTTTGTGGCTCTACAGTAGCGGCCCGGCTTTTGTTGCCAAAAGCGCAAATAGTGAAATTTGGTGGGTTTTTTTCTTTTCATCAAACTTGTTGAAAGGCCTTTCAGTGCAAACTTGATGTCAATGGCAATTACATACATGTTTAAAGATTATGGCTCCAGTCCCATCCTGGTAAATGTTTTTGCACATGGTTAAATCTGCATGTGTAATTGCCTAGAGAATAAAACCAGAAGTGGTGAATGTAGGAAGATAATAACTTGAACTGAACTGTTTTCTTGTTCCTGTTTAATTTTGAACCTGTTCAACCCTTGTGGGTTCAAAAGTTCACCTCAGTCTTGACCATTATTGAGCTTTGATTCTGTTTAGGAGAAGCTGCGACTCCAAGTAAAGCAAAGGGTCAGAAGACAATAAATCCAACAGAATACCATAAAGTGATAAATGAAGAAGGCAGAAAGACAGAAAAAAAGAAAAAATAACACATATTGGGTGAGTTCTTGGTTTTATAATGTTGAAAGGTGTTTTGCTGCCGACTGCACTGAGGCTGGGATTTTTTCCGTAACACCTGGTTCAAAAACCCTGGAATTCCACCAGAATGTTTCCATTACCTGTAGTATCCCTGTGTCACTTATAATGAGCTTTGTTCTGTAGCTCTAATGCGTGTTTTAGCTCCCAATAGCCCTTAGCTGCAACGTGTAGCAGCCCAGTCTTTTGGGGCTGGCAGGGGGAAAGTGAAATTACAGGAGAGAACGGCTTTTCCTCATCTTCCTGTTTCCCCACAGAGGCTTCAGAGCCTCAAATGCATTTATCTTTGCAACCCAGTTTCTTCGTGACTCAATTTCTTCTGTGTTTATTGGGCCCTTCTGTGATACAAATGAAGCTGGTGCCAAACGTTTTATTACAAATTTTGTGCGAGAAAGGACCAAGGATATTTCAGTGCATATGTGTGCCTACAGCCTTCAATATCCTCAACAAGAATTTCTCGTGTTGTTAGCGCTGAATTTGAGGATTATTGAATCCCGGTGTCCTAAAGGTGAAGCCCAGTTTGCTTTGCAAGACATGTTTAATTTTTCCTGCGTTTCCAATGAGGAAGCAGTTTGGCTCAGTGTCTTTACTTGCCAAAGCCCAGACTTATATCAGGAAAAGTGCAAAAGTTATGTAGGGGCAAAGCTGCACCAAAGATATGTAAAGTGATTTAACTCTGGTGCCTGCATGGGAGCAAGAAAGATTAGTAGAAAATAGAGATTTCTCTGCTAGTGTACCAAAAGCTTCAATACCTTTTGGGTTGGGGTGTCAAGACTTGTATTAATTACTAATATTTTGGTATTCTTGAGCTCCTAGTGGTTCACAGTATAAATGGACAGAAATCCACCCATCATCAGCATGTAAAAGGATTTCCTTTCTTTTTTCTTTGCAGTAATGGAACTGAGCAGATTCCTGCTCCAGTTCTACTGAGTTTATTTTGCTGGAAATTACCCACCTTCTTTTAAAAGTACTAGGATTGATTGAACAGTAAAAAAGAATTAAAAATCAAAGTTTCATATTTTAATACTTACTTTTAAAGCATGCAATATTTAAAAAGTGAGGTAATTTCTCTGAGCACCTTGAGAAGTATTTCTAGTCTATGAAAGAGCCCAGATTTACTGGGTTAAGTACTTGAAAACTGAAGGAAGCGCTCCAAATATTGCAGAAAGTCAGAGATTTTAAAGAGACAGAGAAGTATTTGAAATGCTGCTTTCAAGTCAGGTCAGGGTTTTCCAGCTCAGAGAGATTTCTTGTTGTCAGTAAACTAAAAATGGAAAGAAAAAAAAAAAATCAAAACCCTGGAAAGGAAGTCAGAAAACCTGAGTAAGTGATGATTTATCTGATAACAAAAATCCTACTATCCTAATCATTCATGGTTTATTTCTTTGGCATGGAACAGTTAAGAAAAATCCGCTGAGCATTAGTAATTCCACTATTGCGAAAGCCAAATCCTTCATTTAAACTTTTTGAGACAATTTTTCCATTTATTTCCCTGCCACTCAAAGAGCAGAAATCATAAGCTCACTCATACCAGTTCACCTCATCAATTAGGAAAGAGACAGGAGTTGCTTCCAGATGAAAAGGGGATGTAGCAGAGGAAAAATATGCTGGAAAATCAAAATTGATTGCCTCTAATAACTTCTGGATAGTGTTCCAAGCTTGGGTTGGCCACATTGAGACATCCCTAAACTTTGTGAAAGTTGAGATTTGGAGCTGTCTGCTAGAACAGAATCATCAGAGAACATTGCACTTAATTAAAGAAATTGATACAGAGAACAGAGCCAGCATTTTGTCTTATTTAAAATAATTAAATCATAAATTAATATACTTTAACCCAAGATTTGAAAACCTAAAGCCCAATCCCAAATTTTAAGTTCATGCCTGCTGCCAGCACTGCCATTTGATAGTGCAGCACTCTCACAAGTAGCAGGATTATGGTTGATGAGTCCTTCGTGTTGACACATGAAAGTTAAATGCAGAACAGGGTTTGCTCCATGGTTTGGGGTTTTTAAAATTTGCTTTAACACCACCTTTGGCATCCGTAAAGTTACACACTATTAAAATAAAACCTTAATGGACAGAGTGAAAATCTGTAGTTTCCAAGCTCTCTGGTGGGAAAGTTGCTTGCATTTGATAAATAAACTCTCCAAGTAAGTTAATTGGAGAAAAGTGTAATGTAATCATCAATCAAAACACATGTCTTAGGCAGCAGAGAAAACTGTGTTGGTCTGATACGTTTCTTTAAAAGGAGAATTTTTTTCCCTACTCGTATCAGGCTTGCAAACCACTTGAATTTTTTTGTTCAACCTTTATCCTGAAATTTAAGAGACAGATTTAAAACAACATTATTGGGAACTATTCCCATAAGTTATCTAAGTTTAATAACCACTTTCATGTGGGTGCAAAGTGAGTTAGGAAAAATAGCCACTCACACAAGCTACCAGTGCCTCATTGGGAGGATAAGTTCTGTCTAGGTCCCTTTCCACATTTTCAATAATGATTTGGATAATGAAGTGAAATTATTAAACTTGCAGGTGACCCAAGCTGGGGGGAGTCTGAGGCAGGTTGCAGAATGGGACTAGATTCCAAAATGGTCTTGACAAACAGGAGAAACAGCCTGGAGCAGCAGAGTGCGTTTGGTGAGACCAAATGCCAAGCTCTGGGCATGTGTGGAAATGAATACCCTGGCAAACACAACCCAGGAAATACTTGTTTTATGAAAAGGGATCAAATAGGACTTCAGTAGGTGAACACAAACCTGGTTCTGTGGAAAAAGCAACTATGTCCAAGGCAGGGAAGGCTGTGCATACGGAGATGAGGAAGGGAAGTCATCATCTCCTTTGTGAGACTTTTTCTGTGGTGGTGTGCTTGCTTTTTTGGGTGAGATAAGGAGAAAAATGAGCCCTGATGGGAGAGATTGCAAAGAGAGCAAGGTGATTTCTTGGAGGCTTGCCAAGTGTGGCATTTTGTGGACAGACTGAACTAGGGCTGTGTGGAGTGAAAAAGGCTGAGGGAGCATGATTACAGGCATCAAATTTATAAAGGGTGGCTGCACAGAGAAAGGGAATAATTTTTCCTCTGTGTCCCCTTGACACAGAATTAAAAATGGTGCGACTAAACTATAGAAAATAAGATTTTTAGTCGCTGAGGAGCATATTCTGACAGTATGGACTTGATGGACTTGGGAAGTCGAGGAACTGCAGGTTCTGAGAAGTTTTGCTAAATGTCTGGATAAAGATGATTCCTCTTCAGAGCATTCCATTGACAGGATGACTGTCACAAGGCCTTAAGTTTGAAGTTAAATAGTGAAAAACTGTATTCCTAGAGCATTTTTTTTTTCAGGAAAATACTAGTGAAGGAAAATTTCCAAAGAAATAACCCCATTATCATCCCTTTAAGGGGGACTGTTTATAGCTGTGCACATCCTCATCTCAAAGCACTTCCAGGGGCACTATGGATACCTCTCCTTGCTCTTTTCAGGAATCTAGAATTGAAAACTAACTACTTAGAACTAGAAACAAAGAAAACAAACCAAAAATAGAATGTTTCCACGAGCCAGTGTTATTCATATACTGCATAGTGAAAATTAAATGTAAAATCATGTCTTTTGAAGATGGAGAAATGACACAATGGAAGAATATGATAGAGGGTAAATAGAGGGTAAAGTGTAAACTAGCAGTGCAGTGCTAAATGAAAGACTTCCCTTCCTTCAAGGATATTCCCTACCAGGGTAAGATATACTGCCTTACCTTGAGATTCTGTTTTATTTCATGACATTTCACCGTCAGTTTTTTTGTTATAGCTTTATTTCACCGTGTGCAGCACGGATCCATCTCGTGCTTTCCAAACGTGCTGAGCAGAGAGAAATCTGTGGCATTAATTGAGAGAGAGAGAGAACTCGATCCTACAATAAATGTTTATGAGATTTATGCACGCACGACAGGAGAGGCTGGGATTTTCCCATGCAGCCTAACTTTTGGCATTTTAGTGCCAGTGTTGTGGCAATGACATCAAGGGGTGTGACCCCCAAATCAGTGGAGCCCTACAGCAATCCAGGGCAGGCTGATCCATGAGCAGGCTCTCAGACACAGTGGTCGCAGAGGCAGGCATGGAGTCTGCTGCTCACAGAAGTCTCCATCAGCACTTTGGTATTTCTTCCCGAAGAGATCTCTTTTGCAGAGGTCAGGACTGCCTCAGCCTGTCAGGTATTTCCCAGAATTGTCAGGTCTCTCCGGGGCCCAGCAGGCTGCGGTGTAGAAAGCCACAGCAATGACATATCACTTACCCATTTCTGCTAGACTTATCCTCCCGGTGAAGTATACAAACTGTCTCTGTCTCGTGCAGCATTTGCATTATCTAAAGCTCACTCTGCATGCTGTGGTCCTTTTTTTTTTTTTCTTTTCTTTTTTTTTTTTNTTTTTTTTTGCCTTTGCAAATGCTGTTTAAATATAGCATCCATAAATAAACGTTAAATAATTCATGAACATAATTTTGTAAATTCTGCTAGGCCACACCTCTCCAGGGGCATATTTATGAACGTGCGTCAGCCTGGAATCGATGCGTCTGCCAAGCGTCCTACCTCTGAGGCAGAATTCCCACATCCAGCCCCAAAAAAAAAATGCTGCAAACGACTCTGATTCCACTCCACTAGTCATCCATCATGCTGTCACTTTAATTCAGATGCTGCTACTTGTTTTAATAACATACATCTTACACAAAGAATATTGCTAACACAAGATTCTCGAGGTAGATTTTTACAGCCTCATAAAATGGTATTAACCCTTTGATCCCTGATGTTCTTTTCATGCAGCTTCTTTTCTTTTTTTTTTTTTTTTATGCTTATCAATAACCTGTGTTCGTGGGGTCTATTCGTGCTGGAGAATCCGACATCAATCACCGCAGTAAAAATATTATTCCTCCAGCATTACCCTAAAGAATTATGGAAAGAATAAAAGTGTTATTGCAGGAATTATTTAGCAAACAATAGATGGATAAAATGTATTATGGTAAGTGTTAAATTATATCACCACATTACAGAAAACTACCTGAGATAGCACAGAAGGTAGCTCGGTGCTTTTTCTAAGTAGTTCAAAGAGAACAATAGCAGAATCCCACAAAAGATTTTACTATGAAACCCTGGAATGACAAGGCAAATGATGTATTATCACATAAAATGATAGTTTACAGGGGAAAAAAGAAAATTCTACTTGCCTATTTCTGAGTTGCACCTGGTGATATTTTGGGAGTGAGAGGAGGTGAATAATAGTAATTTACAGTTAGCTGCTTAACACTCAAGTATTTAAGGGACTTGTTAGGTTTTTGCATGTCTTTATAGAAATGCCTTCCTTCTGTTGTAACAGAGCAACATGGAATATTCAATTCTAAAAAATATTTTGCTTCTGTTCCAAATAAAGAACACTCGGAATTATTTCTTTCTTCCTTCTCCCTGCTGTTTTTCCTTTGAGGCTGGCACCAGGAATTAGAAGAGGTTTTACAGAAATGCTTGATTAACCCAATTACTAAAATCATGCCAATATTTTCGGTAAAATTAAGGATACCTAAACAAGGTTGGGTTCCATGATTTCACCAAGTAGACTCTTATCAGTTAATGCAGATTTAGAGAGGGAGAAAAAAAGCATAATGTTGCACTGGGCTCATGGGATTCATTTGATCAACATGATTAAATTATTTCCTTACTCAGCTAGAAGGAAATTACTAGTAACCAGACATTATGTGTCTGTTAATTATGTGCAATAAGGTTCTCTGCTATCACACCACCTCTTGCATTCATGTTCTGTGTGTCTTAAAGACATTTTCATTTTTAAAACCTAAATATTGAAAAGGGACAGCTATGATTTCCCCCCCCCTATTTAATAAATATCTAACGTGCCAAAAAAAGCACTTGTAAGAAGCAGTTGTTTGTCCTTTGAGTAATCATAGGTAAGTTTGTGGAGGTGACATGCCAGCATTTCACATGTTTTTTGGTTGCCCCCACCAGGATTTTATTTTTGTGTTGCGATTGTTCGTTTTTGTCAATTGGATCATTTGTTATCGTAAGGAATGAGAAGGACAATTTGCCAGAAATCCCTAATTTTGCTTGAAATAGTTAATCTCCCTGATGCAAGATCTGCTCACCTATATGTTGTCTTTGTGCCAGATCTACATTCTGCTCTGATGCTGCCCAATCTAGGATTTCAAAAGGATTTTTTTTTATAAAGGAAGAAACATATGGTACAAGAGAGGCCTTATTCTTTTTTCTAATGAAATGATGGGCTTCTGTTTCATATTAAAGTGTTAATAGGTCTGAAATTAGGTCTCAAAAAAGAGAATAGTGCTTTTAAAATTCTTAATATGATTCATTATCTGCAGTCAAAACCAGATGACATTTATTTTTATCCCAAAAATAAAAAAAAAGCCAAGCCACAAGGAAAAAAAAAAAATCCTGGATTCAGGCTCTGATTTATCAAATGGAAAGCTCTTTAGAATCAGAGCCTGGGCTGGAGGCTGGAGGTTTTGTTCGAGTTTGAGAACCCTCATATGTTTTTAAAACCTAAACAAATATTTCAAAGAAGGTGGTGTCACATTTGAAGTAAGTGATCCTATTAGGATCACTGGGACACGGCTGCTTTGTTGCAGGAGTGGGCAGCATTTTCCTGTGTGATAGTGTGGTGTACTGCTAATACACCCAGACATCACTTTCATCTGCAACGCCGAGAGGACTGAACTCCCCTCCTGCACTTTGGCTTTCAGTGTTAATAATGAATGAATAAAAGTTCAGGGGATAGAAGCTAAATGGATATTGTACTTCAAATAATAATAAAAAAAAAAAAGAGGAATTTTTAACTAACGGCATGCCAAGCTGTTTAGAAATGAGCAAAAGACTGTAAATGGGCAAATTTATTATGAGTGGTTGGGAAGGCTGTACCAAGGCATTTCTATGGGTTGCACTGGCATAAAACACTAGGAATTTCAATACAATTTAAAATGGATATTAATTAGATCACTACTGCCTCTCATTTTTTTGGGTGAACAGATAAGGGCACCAATCATCTAAAGGGACATGTCCCTTCCACTGCTCCCACTTAGCTGTGTTGGCTCAAACATCTCAAAAAAAAAAACAGTCGAAGAGTTGTCCTGAATTAGAGGCTTCACTTAAAACTTGTGGCAAGGTCAATTTTCTTAGCAAATTTCTTAAATTAGCATATATTTAGATGCTCTTCAAATCCAGGCCAAGAAGCCCAAGACATTGCATTCACTTCTTAGAAAGTGCCTTCAATACCTCAGGAGTAAGTAATGAAGGTTTGATGACATTTTCTTGGTTACAGTGATTTTGGGTGTAATCTATTTTGTCGCAGTTGGCTTCCATGGGATAGCCATCTCTTCCATACCCTGCTATTTGAGATTACTGTTTTCCTCTATGTCTGCCAGGAAAGCAGCTGGGAATCTAATGGGTTTTGTAAATCTTGGGCGTTGCCAGTAGGCAGCCTAGAAAGCATTTCTCTGGAAGCATCATCTGGATGATGCCTTCAGACTTTCCCTGTCTGATTATTACAAACCAACCAAGCTGCAGTGGCAATGGTCTCTCTTGACCAAGAAATTCATCTTCATTATTAAATATCAGCTCACATCTAGAGCAGGTCGAACTCAAAACAGTCATCGACACTTGTGGCAAATAAGAGCAAAAAAACAATGTAAGGTTTCATGTAAAATTTACCAATGGCTTCTCTTCCATAATCTGCCCATCTTCTCTAGGTGCTGGAACTACTTACCAGGCACCTGGAGATGCTCTCAAACCTGAGTGGAAATGGTTGTATATCAGCAGGGCTTGTGCTCAGTTGTGTCAAAGTCGCAAAACAACCGTCCTCAGCAGTTTTTTGAGGGACACAAAAAGAATTATATAGCAAGGAGCTAATCCCAAAATTATGTGCGTGTATGTGGAGAGGTACGTCTGACATTCACATTAATACCAAATGAGTTCATCGTGATTAATGTTATTACATTAAATATCCAAGGAATTAATAATGATTAGACCATTATTTCAAAGGGTTACCAGCATGACACCAGCTCATTTTTTAACAGCTGTAGACACCTGGGTTTGTACTTTTTTTTCTCACTGTGCATTTTCAGTCCTCACCTCCTTTGACCAAATATACTCACTTGGAATTTCATCTTGCTGAATTTATGATTTTATGGCTGTGTTTCCTGTCAGGACTAAATCCAAGTCCTGATGAAGTCATTAGAAGCTTTGCTATTCACTTCATTGCTGCAAAAAAAAAGGCTGAGATCCTGATTTCCATGGACTGACAAGAACTATTTCCATTGGTTTTGTTGGATTTTTACGTGCCTCCTTGAATGTAGAAAAAAGCTAAGTGAACGTTAGTTTGGAATCTTTTAAATATGTTTTTGGAGGATCTTTGCTTGAAGGACAGATATTTATGTGCGTTCTTCTACCTTTTCAAAAAAAAAATTTCCTTCACAGAGATCAGTAAAGAAGTCTAAATTACAGGTGTAGTATTATGCTTTAAATAAAAATGCCTTAACTAAGGAAAAAACAGGTCAGATGCAGACTTTGCAAATAGGAAAAAATGCCAGAAACAGATGATTAAAAGCTACGTGTTTTACAGGAATTGCTGCCAACACTTGAGTAATCCACTATTTCTTGATGCACAAATAGTATTATATTCCACACTTTTAATAAAACTAAAGAAGCCAAAAGATCTCATAAATTTTCTACTCAGTAGAAACTACTAAAACCTACTAAATCTGTTTTGAAGTACTAATGTCATACACAGTATTTAAAAGTGGTGCATATCAAAATATCATTTATAAAGTGGAGAAAGCAAATATTTTTTTATTTCTAATTGGAAAACCTTATATAAAAATAAATCTTGTAATATTTATCTGCTTCTCTTTACTTTTTGTTGATGCTGAGTTTTGAAGGCCTTGGCTATGATTAAATAGCTTCTTGATCAGCTGCTGCTGATTAGTCATTTTAACCTTTTCACTGATATTAGGACTTGCAGTTTGGCTGTAATTTTTTTCTCAGCTTTAACTGTTAATAATTTTCTTGTGGTTGCTTTATAAAACGGTAGGTTAGGGTTTTGCCTTGGCCTTCTGTTCTGCAGTACAAGAAATGAAAGAAAAGAGGATTAAACAGGTTGCAATTTGTTGTGATGTTGCTTTTCCTATAGGTTTTCCCGCTCTGTCCAAGGCATGCCAACATTTTCAGCAAAATACATCTGTGTGTTGCAGGCCGAAGTTGGGCGTGTCCAAATTTCAGGAACCCTGAAATGAAACTCACACCATGGCTAGTTTAGAAAACTCCTCCTTTAATTCAACCTGACTCCAGTTTTTATACATATGTACAGAGGTCAAGAGATTGGCTACACAGGTCGCCACCTCTTCAACCTGGATGGTGGACATCACCGTCAATCATTTCTTCTCTCACAGGAAAAGTATGTAAACATTCTAAGGATAAATGTTGTTTTCATGAGGCTGCACGAAAAAGTTCTACAGAAAGACAAAAAGACAGAAAGCTCAGGGCAACATCTGTGTACATCTTTATATCAGGGAATTAAACATGCCAGGGACCATTCTGTGGCAGTAAGGCTCTTGGACACAATGCTACTCACTTGCACGTTATTATACAATTTTACCTTCAAAAATGGGATGGTTGCGCCATTGGGGATGGTGCTTGATCCACGAAAATACCCAATCCTTGCCAAAGATTTGGCCAAGGGAATGGTGGATAGGTTGAGTCAAAACAGGCAAGTGATGGTCGAGCATCAGGAGTGGTGGAGGTGTTCTTTGTAAAGCACACAAGTCCCTTTGGTCACTCTTGCTGCCAAATACTGGTTCAGAGGTGAATTTTCGTCCTGCCAGTGTTGGGGTCCAATATTCACTGTGTCCATTTTGTACCCTCGTACACTGATTTTTCAGGTGAGCGATACCTTTATCTATCAGTTGATGGCAGTGGATAATGGTAACACTTTCTGTCTCTAAAAATCTTGTTTTAGAAGACTGAACGTGAAGTTTGGGGTCAAAGTCCCCTCTTTATTACCCTCTATTTAAATTTATGCTTATACTTCATGGAAAGCATCAAGATTAAAGTGTGTATTTCAGTGCACAAACTTTGATTTGGCTGATTTTTTTGTATCAGATCAATATGTTCCACCGGAAAAATCCGAGTCCAGTCGTATTTAGCCAGATCTGTGTATTACATGTTAAATACTCTCTAAACTGTGAATAATTATCAACTATAAAGACAATAAAATAATGTACAATGGGGTCTTTTGTGCAGAGTAATCTGCCTGCTGGAGAGACAGTCTTGTCAGTAGTGATATAGAGAGATATTACTGTATTTGTTGTTCCTCAGTTATGAGCGAATTTCTCTGCTCTAAATGCAGCTGCAAAATAATTGCAGAAAATAGAAATTATAGAAAATATAGAATGTAGAATATAGAAAATAGAAATAGCATTATAGAAAACAGAATATTCTGCTTTCAGGTTTGGGTGGTGTGCAAGTGGTGAGCTGACTGAAGAAAAGTTCATCTTCAAGAATGTGCTTTGAAAAGCACATTGAGTTCACTGGTATGTTGTACAAAGGCAAGGTACCAAGCCTGCTAGGAGTATTTTGAATTTTTATAACGTAGAATCAAACCTCTACGTGCATGCTTTAGTCCTGGTTTGTTTTGCTGCAGGAATGCCGAGAGGTTCCTGAGAGATTTCTGCTCCTTGCAGCAACAGGCTCAGCACAGGGAGGACACCTCAGAAAACACATCCTGCTTCGCTGTCATCTACATCAGGCCATAAGGAAACAGGTAGGAGAAGGCTGAGTGTGGAAAACCTTCCAGCATGCTAAGAGAAAAGGGTTGTGGGCAGGGTGGTGTCTCAGGACTTTTGCTCGCCCTGTTGGTGCCAAGTGTTGGTTGTCTGAACTCTTCTAAGGACTGTGGAGGACACCAGTGTGAGGTGTGCAGCTGGCTCCAGGGGAGGGAGACATTCCCTGGCTCCAGCACTTGTCAAAACTTGTAATAGGGGAAGGTTTAAATGAGTGACAGCAGCATCAAACCCCTTTGTGTTGTTTGCTTGGCAGGAGGGACAGGTGAGGGCAGGCTCAGGTGGTGGCACACCTGTGTTGGCAGAGCCCCCGTGGAGTTGGGACCTCCATCTCCCCACACTGACCTGGCAGATTGTGTGACAGGCTCACCTTCATCCCCCGCCTCCCCTGCAGTGGGCCAGCAAGACTTACAGCAGTCTAAACTGGGAGAGTGTTACCTACTTAAAGTGGGGTTTTTTTCTGACTTAATAAGAATTTTTCATCTATAGCGAGCCAGCTTAAAATATTGTCTATACACAAACAGTCATTCTGAATAATAGGCCTGCACACAGTAAATGTCAGCTCTTTAAATCACTGAGGACTTCGGAAGCGGAGTAGAGAATGCTTCATAACAGTTTAAACTTCAGCCTCCCATTTATTATGTATGTGTTTATAAATCTCTGAGGGGCACTCTTTTTCCCTTCTGGGAAGCCCAAAGGAGCAGAGTTGTTTGTCAGCCCTGGCTGGGTGGTGCTGTGGTTGCTCCTTTGCATTCTGACCCCATTTGGTTTCAAGGTTGGTATCCAAGGTTGTGCCTGAGGAAATTTTATTTTCTTTTCTCTTCTCCTAATAGCAGCACGGAGGGCTTTTTATTTCTAGGAAAGATGGTACAGGCAGAACAAAAAGTGGTGAGGGGTCAGCAGAGCAGCGTTGTGCTGTGTTTTTCTTTTTGAGCTGAGCATGAGTGATCACCACTTTTAGAAAAAGGCCTCTCAGTTTGCCACAGAGGAAGAGTGTAAAGGTATCTTGCCTCAGCCATGGCGTTGAAAAATTCTTCAGCATTCCCATCTATCTTGGTTAGTATGAATACTTTAGCATTAAATGGAGAAAAGGAGAATCCATCAATAGTTAATAACTGACCTTAAGATAGGAATTCAAAGTTCACTGCAATTAAACCCAAGTGTCAGCAGAACCCACAAGGGAGGCTATCAATATATTTGACTATACCTGGGCATAGACGGCGGATTTGAATTCTATAAGGGAAACGACTGTGCATTATTCCTAATAAAAACATATCCTTGTGCTGTCTTATATCACAGACAAAACACAGAAGTTCTGTGTTATGAATGATAGTAGGAGAAAACACACTGAAGAGCAAATGTGATTCTGGATGGGATTTCATCACATGACTTTATTGTAAACCAGATGTTTGTCAGATTTGGCGGGAGAATATATCCATCTTGAAATTTTTAATAAGGTTACATAAAGGATTAAAAGCAAACATTTACAATGCATAGGATTTAAAGAGAATTATATTTCTCTTAAATTGGTTATTTGCTTGGTAGATTGTTAAAAATATTTACATAATCTATCTATGGTGCAGTGCACCTCATGGATGGCTTCCTTCGTTATGTTGTTTGATGTACATCCACAGCATCAGAAAAACAAAAGATAAAGAGACTGTTCCACAGACATAAACAATACATGTGATATAAAAAATGCTCTATTATTGGAGGGAAAAAAAAAAAAAAAGGAATCTGCAGCCAAATCCAGGAGTTGTGGGGTAAGATTCTGATGCCTGGAAGAGAGAATTATACTTCTTTATGAAAAGCAGTGATGCCCCCACTGCAAGGGAAGCTGGCTCTGGGTAGAATGTAGATAGGTTTTTGCTCCTGTTGCTGCAGCCTTTTTTTCCTTCAGTGTCTTCCCTCTTTTGAGAAGGGAAAATGGAGATTAAAGCTTGAAAAAGGGACAGAGAAATGGGAGATGGGGAATCTTGGGTTTCTAGCTGGGACTTCATAAGAGATTATTTTGCAATTGCGAATTTTTTCATGCCAGCTTCCTTTTCATACCTGTGGTGGTTTTTGTGGGGCTACATTTTCTCTAGTATTCTTTTTACTGGCAGGCAATTTACAAGGAAACTTCATGGCAGGATGTATCAAGTTTACACAGAGCTGTACACATCAATGCTGCATCAGTATAACACTACAATGGCCTCCAAAAAAAACCAAAATGCTGAAGAAATGCATGATGAGTCTGAGGTTTTTACATGAGATCATATTTAAAAGAATAGGAAGATGAATTCATCATACTCCCTGTTTTATTTTGGGAAATATTCTTTTACTCAGTGGATTTCTGATTCAGGGGGAACAGGGACAAAGTAAATTGAACCAGTAAAATAGGATAATAACTTTCCCTTTGACATTCTCTCCTGTGTAGCTACAGGATGTGTAAGTCCACCTGAACTTCAGTTGTAATGTTTTATACGCCAACAGACTTATTGGGAATGGCAGCTGATATCTGTAGCACTTTGATCATTCCTGCTACCAACAAGGTCTGAATACAGAATCTCCATGAAGTCAGAGGACAGTATTAATGTTGAAATATAACATACTAAGCCCAGGAAGTTGGTTGCTCAATCTGGTGCTAATTCAACCACATTATGGATCACTTATAGCCCAGATGGATGATTGCAAATGAAAGATATTGCTGATGATTGCTATAGGCAAGTTAATGATGTGATAGAGGTGTTGACACTCACTAGCTGGATTGTGTAGTTGTAGCCTGTTGTCACAGTGCTTTGGCTGCCTCTTCCACCTCCCCAAGCCCTCCCACAGCCTGGGAGGGTTTGGAATTTCCAGCTCAAAGACCAAGGAAATGTTGATTTTTCTTGCAGAACAGTTCAAAGTTCAAGAGGGATTTCTAATTCAGAGCACTTAACTATAGACTTTAATAGAAAAAAAAAAGGTAGGTGCCACAAACTTCTCAATGGAAGACAGAAAAAGTTGTCTTTTAGTACTCTGAGTCATGGAACGCGTTTTTTTTCTCATTTTTTGCTTGGGACAGGGTAGGTTTGGGACTATGATGCATGTATAACTGGGAGAGAGATAGAATATAGGGTTATCACTGGAATATTGTGAAATTCCTGAAGAAATTTTCTGCAGCTGCCTCCCCAGTACTGATTGGATAGTCCCCATCAGTGTAGTAGATCCCACAAATGTTTTGTGAGTATAATTTTGGTATTCTTCCAGTAAATCCTCTACATTCAACAACTATATAAGATGGACCTGGTCACCAATGTCTTAAACTTACATTTAGGCTTGATAACAACATCACAATTGCTCTGCTGAGACGCAAAAATATGTCTCGAAAGCTCAAAGCAGGACAATTGCTGAGAGGTATTTGTTGTGTTGAGTAATGTAATTTTAAAGCCTTGAGACTGTCTTGGAGAATGTTGCCAAGTTTAAAATGTCAGCCAAGATCAAAGCGTGGTGATCATAGTGAAAAATGCATTGCTGGAAAAGAGAATCAGAGGTGGGGGGTAGGGGACCCCTCCTAGGAGACTGTGGCCAAATCCTGTGCCCACTTATCCCTCCCTCTGCCCCTTGACCATGTCAGCTAATCTCATTTTAGAGACATAGCACAGGAAAAGATAAAACATGAAATAACTGTATCTGACTTACTTTGAATGTCTGTCAAGTTTCATGTCTTTTAAGTCGCCAACAGATTTATTTCACTTGTATCAGTCACTCTGTGACAGGTCTACATAAATCAGAGAGCAGTCTGGGAGAAGGTCCTTCAGTTGCCAACTTGCCTGTGTCACAGATTCCCACAGAGCTATATACATGTATATGCAGAAGAGATTTGAGATTCAGTATAATCATCGAGGAGTGTCACTTTCCTCGTAGCTAAATACCTGGAAGAGCTGGATGAAAAGGTTAGACTTATCTGTCAGGGTTTTTTTTGGGTACAACAAAGGATCTTGTCCACTCAGGCTAAATAAGGTGTAATCTCATGTGCGTGGGTCAAATATTTCAAGTTCATTTACCAATTCACTGGGCAAATGTCACAAGTTCCAGACAGACTTGGTGCAGAGCTCTGCAATCTATCAATACTTAACCATATTGGAGGGGGAGCATCATGGCTGGGAGTGTTATTTATTCAGTGAAGCACAGGCTAAATTGAACAGCATGCTTTGGATAGAGAGAGTGGGGGTCTACCACTCCTCTTTCCAATCAGCTTTTTTATTTCCATGTCGAGAGATTTTTGTACTCAAAAGAACTGTAACAAAAGCTGTTCAGACTCACTTGCCGTCCAAGTGTATAATTCCTCCCCGTTAGGCTGCGAAGTCTTAAGGAAAACAAGTTTTCTGCTGATAATTTTCAGCTCAGATTGGACCTGTGTGGGCTTATAAGGTCATTCGCTTGACTGAGCAGCCACGGACGTTACACAGTGGGAAGTGGGTAGGGCTAGTGCTTGACAGCTGTTCTTGGGAGTGATGGCCATATGTATCCCTTGCCACAGGACTGGTTTTCTGATTGAGATCACTCATTTGTGGGAACACTTGCCTGCGCTCTGAGGGATGATGCTGTAAATTCAAAACAACGTGGAGATGAGTTTGGTTTGCACGGGCGTGAGCGGGCTCTGCTGGTGCCTGCCTGACAGCTCCAGCTGGCACAGGGTCAGATGTCCCTCTGAACCTTTCCTTTCCACCAAGGGGTTATCATTGTCAGGAAAAGTGGAGGATGGTGTCTTCTCTAATCAGCAAGATTGCATTTATTTGCTCCCAATAAAGCCTTCTCCTTGACTTAGTGGTATTGCATGTCAGTGAGAAAAGCCTGTGGTCAGGTAATGTCCTGGGACCTGTGTATGCTCGTAGGAAAAGTATTTTTTGTGGCTTGTGTCTCTCTCTCTCTCTCTCTCTCTCTCTCTCT